>JACEEZ010015724.1:0-10000 GCA_016584305.1 Chionoecetes opilio
TAGTGATGAAGAAGAGGGTTGGAGAGAGAAAGAGAAAGAGAGAGAGAGAGAGAGAGAGAGAGAGAGAAAGAGAAGAAGAGGAGAGAAAGAGAGAGAGAGAGAAGAGAAGAGGAGAAGAGGGTGAGAGAGAGAGAGAGAGAGAGAAGAGAGAAGAGAGGAGAGAGAGAGAGAGAAGAGGAGAGAGAGAGAGAGAGGAGAGAGACGAAGAAGAGGAGGAGGAGAGAGAGAGAGAAGAGGATTAAGTGATGAAGAAGAGGGTTGAGAGAGAGAGAGAGAGAGAGAGAGGATGAGAGAGGAGAAGAGAGAGAGAAAGAGAGAGAGAGAGAGAGAGAGAGAGAGAGAAGGGGATTATAGTGATGAAGAAGAGGTAGAGAGAGAGAGAGAGACAGAGAGAGAGAGAGAGAGAGAGAGAGAGAGGATGAGAGAGAGAGAGAGATGAGAGAGGGATTATAGTGATGAAGAAGAGGGTAGAGAGAGAGAGAGAGAGAGAGAGAGAGAGAGAGGAGAGAGAGAGAGAGGAGAGAGAGAGAGGAGGATATAGTGATGCACATAGGGAGAGACAGAGCAGAGAGAGAAGAGAGAGAGAGAGGAGAGAGAGAGAGAGGACTGTTCCTCTACCCTCGCAGGACGTCACCAGCAAGATGAGAGAGAGAGAGAGAGAAAGAGAGAAGGAGAAGAAGAGAGAGGAGAGAGAGAGAGAGAGAGAGAAGTTAATACACGGACCTATATCCTCCACTTTTTTTCCTATCTTCCACGTATCGCCTCTTCCATCTCTCTCCCTCTTTATCTCTGGTCGGCGGAGGTAGAGAGAGGATCAAAGAGGGAGAGGAGGAGGCGGTAATTATGCAGATGGGTCGTCAACTGATAGTGTGACAGGGGGGGGGCGAGGGGGGCAAAAAGATAGGAGGGAAAAATAGGGAGGCATATGAACGAGGGGAAAAATAAAAGGAAAAATAGGAAATTGGCCCATTCATACTTATACCTTGATAGTGAAAGGAAATAGGAAGATAGGAAATACTCTTTTTTTTTCGTGACTTGATTGTGTTCCTTCAATATTTAAAGAAGATAAAGAAGACGTTTGCTAAAGTATCACGTTATATAGAAGTCTTTGCATTTTCTGTGATTGACTGATGGATGACAAAAATAATTATAATAATGAAAATAATGCAAAAAATAGTAATGATAAGAATGATATTAGTAACGAACGATAACAACAATAATATCAATGATATAAATATTAATAGTGATGAATACAGTAATAATGATAATGATGATGATTATGATGATGATGATGATGATAATGAGGTGTTTGTGGTTGAGCGGATTCGAGGCATTCTGTATTGTTTTCGTTAGTTTTTTGGTGTTGCGTCAATATTGCTGTGTTACTTTTTCCGTTGCTTTGTTACTTACTTACTTAATGGCTTAAATTGGATGTATGTTAAACCTCTTCGTAAAGGATCATTGTAAATATTTATGCTTATGGATCAAAATTAGTCTAGGTATTCAGGTAAAATTGAAATGAAGATATGATAGGCAACTGGTGAGGAGAGAGAGAGAGAGAGAGAGAGAGAGAGAGAGAGAGAGAGAGAGAGAGAGAGAGAGAGAGAGAGAGAGAGAGAGAGAGAGAGAGAGAGCGTGCGTGCGTGCGTTCATATTCTCTTCTTTGGACAATATTTCATAGCCCCATTTCTATTTAATACGGCCATGAATTTCACGTTTATGACCTTATGGAGAATAAAAGACAATATATGGACACCTGCGTATCAGATAACCGGGCGAATATGCATAACTATATTACCTGTTAGGATGATATTGATAACGATGATAATAAAGATGAATAGAATAGTAATAATAATAAAAATGATAATAACAACAATAATAATACGGATGCTGATGTTAATAATGATGAATACAGTAATAATAATAATGATGATGATGATAATAATGAGTATAATAATTCTAAAAGCAATAATAATGATCAGAAAAATGATGATAACGACAATAATAATAATGATATGCTAATGTTAATAATGATGAATACAGTAATAATGATAATGATGATGATTATGATGATGATGATGATGATAATGAGGTGTTTGTGGTTGAGCGGATTCGAGGCATTCTCCCGATGGCTTATATAATGAAACAATTTATCAGCCGTCATTATTTGTCGCGTCTGGCCATTAGTCAGGCTGATTAGCTAATTAACGAGATCCAGTTTATAAATCAGGCTGCTCATACACTCACACACCACACACACACACACACACACACACACACACACACACACACACACACACACACACACACACACACACACACACACACACACACACACAACACACACAGACAGACAGACAGACAGACAGACAGACAGACAGACAGACACACACACACACCTTATAGATAAAATATTTCCATATGAATTTATATATTAAAAAAAAGACTATTCTAAAACGGTTGGTGGATTTGTAATTACCCAGAGAAACAGGAATTCTGACAGATAAATTTATATAAAGGTGTGTGTGTGTGTGTGTGTGTGTGTGTGTGTGTGTGTGTGTGTGTGTGTGTGTGTGTGTGTGTGAGCGTGAGCGTGCGCGTGCCTGTATATATATTTGTCTAGTATAGAACTTTCGTTAAACAGTTATGATTGGTATTTTCATGAATGTTTTTTTGTATTTCCAGGTGAGTCTGCAATTTTGGCATTCGACGGAGGGTGAAATGGAGTCGCTCGTCCGCCAGACATTACCCAGCGGGGGAAGTGGAGGCAGGAGGAGCATCGTCTTGGTGCGTGACGGTCTGTTGGTGTAACTGTTCTTAGTTCTTCCTCCTATTATTATAGTCTCATAGTTAGGTTACATGTCAATTGGTACTGAGGCGATTGGTAATGAAGTCAAATGATCCCCAAGACATTTCGGTCTCAAGTCATATGAGACTCAAGGCAATTGGGTACCAGATCAAAGCGTTCATAGTTAGTAGAACACGAACGATCAAAGACTATTGTATATTACTGCAAAACGAGAAAAAAAAGTTACCTCGTCTTTTCTGCAGTTATATAAAAGAACAATAATAACACATGATGCGTAAATGAGATACCGGAAGTGTGAAATATGTAGATTTTAAGGTATAGTATATATGAGTATAAATATGAGTATGAGATTGTGTAAAATATGCAGATAATTAAAAACATATAAACGGTACAGGTGAAGATAGGAAGGAAAAAAAACCAGGGCATAATTCAGTCATTCTTTGATAAATAATAAAGTAAACCTTATGAGCATAATACTATAGTGAAGAAAAGGAGACACAATTAACCCGTTCACGCCCAGTTTTTTCATTTGTTACATAAAATAGTCTGTTGTTAGTCATAAAATTCTGAAAAATAACTAAATATACCAAATTAGTTAGTGCACAAGGATACTAAACAGGTCATATCTATTAAATATTGCTTATGTTCATTAAAATCGTCTAATGGTGGCTATATTACAATAAAAATTACGTTCTGGGCCTCAAGGGGTTAAAGTAATGTATGTTGTTTTGGTATATTAAAAAGTCGTTTCTTTCACTCACGAGACAAAGACAAAAAAAAAACACAAAGCCCAAAAAGGGGGTTTGGAAAAAAAACCAAATCACCAAAAAAAACATTTAAAACCCCACATTAAAACCCCCTTTTAGACCCAGAAACGGAATTTTTCCCTTGTAATTTTGATTTTTCAATTTAAAAGTTTTTGTAACCCATAAGCAATATTTTTTAGATGGGGACCTGGGGTTTTGTATCATTGTCCCCCTTTTTGTTTTTTGGTATTTTTAGTTTTTTTCCCTTTTTTCCCCCCTTTTTTTTCCTTGGTTTTTGAAAAATTTTTTTTCTTTTTTTAAAAAAGGGGAAAAGTCTGGGAGAAGGGGTGAGGGGGGTTTTTTCAATTTTTTTCCGTAATTTTTAAGGGGTTCTTAAGGTCCATCAAACAAGGGGGGAAAAAAATTGGGGGAAATTTATAAAAAAATTGCTTAAAGCTTTTTTTGGGAAAAAATTTTTTTCCCCCCCCCTTTAATTTTTTTTAAATAAAATTTTTTTGTTTTTTTGTTAATCTGAAAGGGGGTTTTTTGTTGGTTTTTAGAAAAAGGAAGAGAAAACAAATCTTTTTAAAATTTAAGAAGGGGGATTGAAAATGAGGGCCCAAAAGGGGTTGAAAGGGAAAAGTGAAATGGAAGGGAATGAGGGAGATAAAAAGGGGAAAAAGGGGAAAATATAAAGGAATAAAAGATAAAAAATGAGAGGTTGAGTGAGGGTCAGATGTTTGAGAGTCATGATTAAAGGGGATTTGTGTAAAAAGGGGGGGAGTCCCAAAGAGAGAAAAAGGGGAGAAAAGAGAGGGGAGAGAGAGAGGGGGAGAGAAAAGGAGAGAGGAGAGAGGGGGAGGAGAGAGAGAGAGAGAAGAGAAGAGAAAAGAAGAGAAGAGAAGGAAAGAGAGGGGCGAGCGGCCCGGGGAGAGGGAGGGGGAGAGGGGAAAAAGGGAGGGGGAAAAGGGGAGGGGAGGGAAGGAAGGAAGGAAGGGAAGGAAAGGGAAAGGAAAAGGGAAAGGGAAAGGGAAGGGAAAAAAAAGGGAAGGGGAAAAAGGGAAAGGGAAAGGGAAAGGGAAAGGGAAAGGGAAAGGGAAAGGGAAAGGGAAAGGGAAAAAGGAAGGGAAAGGAAAGGGAAGGGGAAAGGGAAAGGGAAAAAGGAAGGAAGGAAGGAAAAGGAAGGGGAAAGGGAAAGGAAAGGGAAAGGGAAGGGGAAGGAAGGAAGGAAGGAAAAGGAAAAGGGAAAGGGAAAGGGAAAGGAAGGAAGGAAAAGGGAAAGGGAAAGGGAAAGGGAAAAGGAAGGAAGGAAGGAAAAGGAAGGAAAGGGGGGAAAAAAAGAAAAGAGAGAGAGAGAGAGAGAGAGAGGGGAAAAGAGAGAGAGAGAGAGAGAGAAGGAGGGAGAAAAGGGGAGATTTGTTCCCTTTGGGCGAAAATTTTTTGGGATCTCCCTTTAAATTTCCCCCCGGGAAAATCCCTGTTTTCTTTTTTTTCCCGTAATATTTTTTTCTTTCAATTTTTGCTCTTCAGTCCGCCCTTTCTTTTTTCCCTTTTCCCCTTTCCCATTTTTTGGGGAGCATATCTTGTTTTTTCACCCTCCTTTTTTCCCCCTCCTCCTCTTCCTCCCCGTCTCCCTTTTCCCTTTTTCGTCCTCCTTAAATTTTTCCCTTTTTCCTTCCCTCCACCTTCTTTTCCTTTTGTAGTTTTCCTTTTTTCCCCCACAAACCCCCCTCTTCCCAAGGGCCCCTTTTCCTCCTCCCTCTTTTCCTTAATTTTTCTTTTCCTTCCCCCCTCCAATCTTTTTCTTTTTTTGTTCCCTTTTTTTTCCCATCTTCTTTAATGGAAGGGCTCCCTTTTTCCTCCTCCTCTTTTTCTTCCTTAGTCTCCTTTTCCTCCTCTTCTTCTTCCTTAGTCTCCTTTTCCTCCTCCTCTTCTTCCTTAGTCTCCTTTTCCTCCTCCTCTTCTTCCTTAGTCTCCTTTTCCTCCTCCTCTTCTTCCTTAGTCTCCTTTTCCTCCTCCTCTTCTTCCTTAGTCTCCTTTTCCTCCTCCTCTTCATCAGTCTTCTTTTCTTCCCCTTCTTCCTTTGGGCCCTATTCCCCTCCCCCTTTTTTTTCTCATTCCTTTTTTCTTTCCCCTCTTCTTAGTCCCCCCCCTTTTCCCCTTTCCCATTTTTCATTGTCTCCTTTTCCTACTCCATATCTTCGATCCTGTCTCCTTTTCTTCCTTCTCTTCTTTCTTAGTCTCATTTTCCTCCTCTTCTTCTCATTTCCCTTTGTCTCTTTTCTCCTCCTCCCTTCCTTTTCCCTCCCTAATTTCCTCAGTCTCCTTTTCCTACTCCCCCTCGCTTCTTCCTTAGTCTCCTTTTCCTCCCCCTCCTCTTCTTCCTTAATCTCCTTTTCCTCCTCCTAATCTTCCTCAGTCTCCTTTTCCTCCTCCTAATCTTCCTCAGTCTCCTTTTCCTCCTTATGTTCCCTCTCCTCCCCCCTATTGATATTAGAATCTCAAAACAGATCCCCCGAAGACAAACCCTAAACAAAGCCTCTACGGGCTCAACAACCAGGGCCTCACTACCTTACCCTTACCCAGTAAAACCGCGGCCTCCTTCCAAACCCCCGTCCCCCCTGTCCCTCTGTTTGTCTGGCGGTCTGTCGTCTCTCTGGTTTTTAAGTGGGTATTGGTTTTGGGTTTCTCCTCTTTTTCTTCTCTCTCGCCCTCTCTCCCCTCCTTTGTTTTGTGTTTTCTCTCTCCTCTCTCCTTTCTCTCTCTCCTCTCTCTCCCTCCCTTTTTCTCTCTCCCCTCTCTATCTCCTCTCCCTTTTCTCCTTCTCTCTTTCTTCTTCTCTTTCTCTCTGTCTTTTTGTCTGTTCTCCTCCTGTTTTGCTGTTTTTCCTTCTTTCCCTTTTCTCTCTTCTCCCCTCTCTTTCCTCCTCTCTTCCTCCTTCTCCTTCTCTCCTTTTCCTTTCTCTGTATTTGTCTGGGTCTCTCCTCCCCTTTTCCCCTCCTCTCTCCTCTTCCCCCTTCTTCCTTCTCTCTTCTCTCTCTCTCTTTTTCCCCTCTCTCTCTCTCTTCTCTCTCTCCCCCTCCTCTTCCTCTCTCTCTCTTCCCCTCTGTCAGCCCGTCTGTCTTTTCCTTTCCCCCCCTATCTCTTCTGTATTGGGGGGTTTAAAAAGAAACGAGAGAAGAGGAGAGAAGAAAAGAGAGGAGAGAGAGAGAGAGAGAGGGAAGAGAGAGAGGAGAGGGGAGAGAGACCCCCGCCTCAAAAATCTACCCCGAAACCCCCCACGTATGTGTGTGTGTGTGTGTGTTGTGTGTGTGTGGTGTGTGTGTTGTTGGTTTCGGGTAGAAGGGGTGCAACAAAATCCAGATTTTCCAAAAAACGCGTCCTGCCTCTCCCTCTTCCCTTCGTTGACTGCAAAGCCCCCCCCCCCCTGGATCCGTATAGGCTCTTGGGGGGGGGAAAAAAGGTCCTCAGACATACCTTTTCTTTCCTGGGATTAGAACACCCCCACAAAAACACACCACACACCACACACACACAACACACACACCAACAACACAACACACCCAAACACAAACACACAACACAACACCACACACACAAACACAACACAACACACCAACCACAAACCAAAAACAACACACACACACACACGACAAACCACATAACCCCCACAATACAATATAACAGTCACAACGTAAACATCCCGTGTGTGTCTATGTGGTGTGTTGTTGTGGTTGGTTTTTGTGTGTGTTGTGTGTGTGGTTGGTGGTGGGGTTTTGTGTGTGTGTGTTGGTGTGGTGTTTGGAGGGGAAAGGGGCAGGTCTGTACATTTTTTGGTTGTTTTGGATCTGGAAGCATACACGGGGGGCTTTGCTGGGAAAAGTGGGGGGGAAACTATTAGGGTTTGTGTGTGTGTGTGTGTGTGTTGTGTTTGTGTGTGTGTGTGTGGGGTGTGTGTGTGTGTGTGTGTTTGTTTGCCTGTGGTGTGTGTGTGTGGTGTGTGTGCCTGTGTGTGTTGTGTGTTTGTGTGTGGGGGTGTATGTGTGTGTGGTTGTGTGTGTGTGGTGTGTGTGTGCCTGTGTGTGGTGTGTGTGTGGGGTGTGGTGTGTGGTTGTGTGTTTTTGGTGTGTGTGTGTTTTGTGTTTGCCGTGTGTGTGTGTGTTGGTGTGTGGTGTGTTGTGTGTGTTGGGGTGTGCCTGTGTTGTGGGTGGTGTGTGTGTGTGTGTGGTGTGTTTTGGGGTGTGTGTGTGTGTGTTGGTGTGTGTATGTGTGTGTGTGTGGTTGTGGTGGTTGTTGTTGCCAGAGAGGGAGAAGAAGAGAGGGGAGAAAAGGGGAAGAGAGGAGAGAAGAGCAGAGCAGAGACAGAGAGAGAGTATGTGTGTTTCAAGGACGGCAGAGCTGGTCGAAATATATGCCCTTATATAAACTGAATCCAATGCCTTAACATAAGTAAATAGCGACCCGAAGCAGTACCTTAAGCAAATAGAATTAGAAATGGTAACATGAAGCCTGAAGAGCGAGATTAAATGGAGAACGATATATATAAAGATCACATACAAGAATAATGAAAAGTAAATTCACCAAGTTAAATGAAAAGAAGAGAAACACAAAATATTAACTGTGGGATAGGAAGTGTGAGGTTGAGGTAATGGATAAGAATAGAGGAGGAAGAGGAGGAGGAGGAGGAGGAGGAGGAAGAGGAGGAGGAGGAGGAGGAGGAGGAGGAGGAGGAAAGAGGTAAATATTTAGTCTAGTTCTGTCTTTTCTATAAACTCGAGTGATTGAGAAGGTCGAAAATATACTTCGAAGCGATAAGAAGGAAACGTTCAAGAGTCCTTTTCATTTAGCGATCTTGAGAACTCACTATAAATGAACACTGTAGAAAATACCCCATCAAACATAACTACCTCCACCACCAACACCGCCACCACCACCACAACTACAATTACCACCACTACCAACAACAACAACGCTACCACTACCACCACGCCACCACCACACCACCACCACTATCGGTCATATTTTTACTGCCTTTGACGATAAGAAAAATGAAGTGATAGAATGTCGGAAGCATTAATGTATCTGTTAATTGCGATACGATCAAGAAGACCCTTGCTTTATGTGGAGGGGAAGAGTGACTTTTTCGAGGGTTGTATTGCAGATTAGAGAGAGAGAGAGAGAGAGAGAGAGAGAGAGAGAGAGAGAGAGAGAGAGAAGGAGAGAGAGAGAGAGAGGAGAGAGAGAGAGAGAGAGAGAGAGAGAGAGAGAGAGAACGTGGCCTTAGTTTCCATTAATTGTTGCATTGATCACACACACACACACACACACACACACACACACACACACACACACCACACACACCACACACACACACACACACACACCAAAACCCCACACACACACACACACACACACACACACACACCACACCACACACACACACACACACACACACACACACACACACACACACACACACACACACACACACACACACACACACACACGTATTGTCCTCCTTAGAAACAGTGTAGTGAATGAAGAAGAAAACAGTCTTTAGCTAAGTATGTGAAGAAGCATATTACCACAGGAGGAGGAGGAGGAGGAGGAGGAAAAGGAAGAAGAGGAAAAGGAGGAGAAGGAAGATAAGGAGGCTAAAAAAACCACAATATACATGAGGAAGATGAAGGAAAGATTTGGAAGAACAACATACAAAAATTGAGTAACGAAGGAGAAGGAGAAAGGAGGAGAGGGGGAGTATCAAGTCCTCTCCAGAACGCAACTAACCCTCTACCATAACACTAGTTTTAGCATAACACTTGTGGCCTTAACATCACAAAGGACTTATTGCTACTACTCGCAACCACCCCCTTCGTACCCCTCTGTGCCCCTCCATCACCCCTTCCCCCCTCTCTGTCACCCCTCATTCACCCCTTCCCCCCTTTGACACCCCTCCTTCACCCCTTCCCCCGCTCTGTCACCCCTCTTTCACCCCTTCCCCCTCTCTGTCACCCCTCCTTCCCCCCTTCCCCCCCTCTGACACCCCTTCTTCACCCCTTCCCCCCCTCTCTGTCACCCCTCATTCACCCCTTCCCCCCTCTGTCACCCCTCCTTCACCCCTTCCCCCCCTCTGTCACCCCTCCTTCACCCCTTCCCCGCCTCCTTCGTGCCCTCCTTCACCCCTTCCCCCCTTTTTGTACCCTCCTTCACCCCTTCCACCCGTTTTGTACCTCTCCTTCACCCCTTCACCCCCTCTGTCACCCCTCCTTCACCCCCTTCCTCATACCCCCTTCACATCCTCCACCAATACAGAATGTCTCTCCCCTTCACTATATCGTCATGGCTACCTTCTCTACCTTAATGGACACTTATCCTTCATATTCACCTTTAACCGAAACACTTTCTCCGCTCGTCTTCATTTCCTCTACTACATACTAGGGTGTTT
>JACEEZ010015724.1:15000-20000 GCA_016584305.1 Chionoecetes opilio
GAGAGAGAGAGAGGGAGAAGAGGAGAGAGAGAGAGAGAGAGAGAGAGAGAGAGAGAGAGAGAGAGAGGAGAGAGAGAGAGAGAGAGAAGTGTGACAAAGAGAGAGGAGAGAGAGAAGAGAGAGAGAGAGAGAGAGAGGAGAGAGATAGAGAGAGAGAGAGAGAGAGAGAGAGAGAGGAGAGAGAGATAGAGATGAGAGAGAGAGAGAGAGAGGAGGAGAGAGAGATGGGAGAGAGAGGAGAGTAGAGAGATGAGAGAGAGAGTAGTACGGAGAGAGAGAGGAGAGGAGGAAGAGAAGAGAGAGAGAGGAGAGTAGAGAGAGAGAGAGAGCGTTCTGAATAAGCGCGTTCTGAAATATTAATAAGTCTTTACCAATACACGATATCAATTTTATATACAACATGAATGATGAAAGGCAATAACGGAGCAAGTCAATTGAAAGGGTAGAATAGAGGAGAAAAAAGTAAACAAACTAGCTAACAGGGGAAACATCACAGAATTAAATAAATAATAAACAAAATAATAAGATACAAAGCAATCTGCGCATAACACACCAATACAAAAAAACAGAAGAACAGAAGAAAATGGATAGATAAATAAATCCAGCAATAAACGAATGAATACACTGAAGCAAGGTAAAGAAAGGAACACCCCCAAAAAATGATAAAATAGGAACCAGGGGTGAGGGAGAATTAAAACAGAAAATAAAAAGAATGAAAACCAAAGGGGCCACTCGGGTAATTGGATGGCAAAGAATAGAAAAACACAACCCAATGTATAGCCATAAAAGGACAAAAACAATAGCAAAAAATATATAAGGGTGCATTTACTAATAATAACATAGGTAGAGGGAGAGAAGAGGATGGAAATAGCGACTAGGGAACGAGGGGTGACTAGAATGTTTTAGCGGGTTAAGAGAAAGGAGAGGGAGAGAGAGGGAGAGAGATGGAGAGGAAGGGAAAGAAGAGACAAGTGAAAAAAGGGAAAGAGTGGAGAGGGAAGGACATGAGGTGTGGAATAGGGAAGCAGAGTCAAAAGAGGTAATAAGAGAGAGGAGGAAAGGGCGAAGGGTAATGGAGAGAGAGAGAGAGAAGAGAGAGAGAGAGAAGAGAGAGAGAGAGAGAGAGAGAGAGGAGAGAGAGAGAAGAGAGAGAAGAGAGAGAAGAGAGAGAGAGAGAGAGAGAGAGAGAGAAACAAGGAGGTCGCACTATGTCTAATGTTTATGGAAGAAGAGCAAATAATAAAAAATACAAAATAATTAAGGTGGAGAAGAAGGTATAAGAGAGAGAGAGAGGAGAGAGAGAGGGAAGAGAGAGAGAAGAGGAGAGGAGAGAGAGAGAGAGGAGAGAGAGGGAGGGGGGATAGTATATTGAAGAGCAAGTTAGTGCAGATGTATGATTTAATGGTTGAGGTAGAGCAATGATGGTGGGCAGTTTGCTATAGATCATACGTTATAGATAGCGTTGTGATGAGTCTGCATAAGTGATGAGAGAGAGAGAGAGAGAGAGCGAGAGAGAGAGAGAGTGAGAGAGGAGTAGGGAGAGATAGATGAAGAGAAGAGTAGGAGAGAGGAGTTTAAAGGGTTGGTTACAGTGCTGGTGAGAGAGAAAGAGTATTGAAGTCATGAGATGAAGGAGAGGTCGTGTAAGGATGAGAGAGAGAGATAGGATGGTGTCTGTAGAAGTGGTTCGTGTTTACAGGTGGATGGGTGGAGTCTCACGAGTGGACTAATTAGGGTCATTAAGTGGAGACGTACCGTAGTGGATAACAAGGCATTTGTAATATCCACCTGATGGTCTTCATTTACTTTTAGATGTCTAGTTTGGGATTTTCCTTTGCCTACTCTTGTTTCTCTTCTTCTTCTTCTTTTTTCTTCTTCTTCTTCTTCTTTTTCTTTTTCTTCTTCTCCTCTCTTCCCTTCTTCCTATATCAGTTTCATCATGTTTTGTATTTTTACCGTCAATGCTTTAGGTAAGGTTGATTATTACTTTTTGTTTTTTTTAATTTTTTTTTTTTACATTTGTGCCTATAGCGCATGTAGGCAGTGGTGACCCAGGGCTCGGATGGTAGGCTCTGGAGGTTCACTTGAGGGCTCTGATGGTTGGTCCTCGCCCGTGGTGGCGCAGACAGGATTTTTATAGTGACGCCTGTGATTAGAGGCTCATGCCGCCCCCCTGTGTCCTCCGATGCACTCGCAATCGAAGGTAGAGTTGATGACAGGGCATGTGGGTGTTCTTAGGCCACTCGACGGTGCAGAAAGGTTTTTTTGGTTTTCTTCGGGGATCGAACTCGGGTCACCGAGAACGCCAGTCGGAGACGCTAACCACTCCGCTACCGCCTCCCCACTTGCTTGTTCTTTTTTTGTTGTTGTCTTATCCTTGTCATTATTATCATATTTTTCTTTGCTTCCCATTTGGTATGTTTTTTTTTTTTTTTTTGGGGGGGGGCATTTTGGTATTTTTTGGCATTTTTTTGTTGTTAATTTTTTTGTGTGAATGTGTTTTTGTAATTTTCGTTCTTGGTGAGTTGATTGTAGTAAGAAAGTTTCCGCACACTTTTTCAGTTTAAGTAAAGAAAGCTCCGTGAGGTTCTTTTATTCGTGTTGTTTTTTACAGGAAATTGCAAGTTTGTCTGACTAGAATGTTAACCTTACCGTGTATTTTTTTTGGTATCTGAAAGCTGCAGGAAATTGTTTTACGCTTTCCGTTATTCTCTTTTTCTTTTTGCTTTTATTTAGCAAAAGAAACTCTACGGTTTGCCGAATGACACTTTCAAGAGAAATCTACGAAAAATGCAGTGATTGAAGTTTTTTTAAGCTACTCCTTTTCTCCATGACACTATCACCATTACTACTACTACTACTACTACTACTACTACTACTGCTGCTACTACTACTACTACTACTACTACTACTACTACTACTACTACTACTACTACTACTACTACTACTACTACTACTGCTACTACTGCTACTTCTACTACTTCTACTACTTCTACTACTACTACTACTACTACTACTACTACTACTACTACTACTACTACTCTTCCCCCTACTACTAACTACTACTACTACTACTACTACTACTACTACTACTACTACTACTACTACTACTTCTTATGTTCTTATGACTGAATGAAGGTGAAATACACATGGCCTTGCAGCGCCTCTCGCCTCATCGCCTCGGGACTCAACTTTAGGATACATTACCTTCATGTTTTAGGAAGGAATTAAGGGAAAATTGGCTTAAGATTAACGTGTCTCGGGGCGTCTCGGTTCGTGTGAAGAATTAGTAACTAATCAGCCACGACCGCCCGAGGGCTTGAAGTAATCAGCAAGTTGTTTTTTCAACTTTGTGTGGTGATTATAAGTTTGAAATGCTGGCAGATGAGCTCTTCTCACCCTTTCTTTCCCTTCCTTTTTTCCCTTCTTCCTACATCCCTTCTTTTGTATCCCTTTCTTTCCCTTCTCTTTTCTTTTTTCCTTCTCCCTACATCCCACCTTTCCTGTTTTCCTCCTTCTTTCTCTCCCTTTTTTTATTCCTTCCCTTCTCTCCCTTCTTCTCTTCTTCCCTTCTCCCTATCCCACCTTTCCTAATTTCCTTCCTCATCCTCTCCCTTCCCTCCTATCCTTTCCCTTCCCTTCCTTTCCCTTTTCTTCTTCCCTTCTCACTACATCACCCTTTTCATAATTGCCTCTCTTTCTCTCCCTTTTTCTATCCCTTCCTTCCTTTTCTCTTCTCTTCATCCCTTCTCACTACATCACCCTTTTCATAATTTCCTCCCTCTTTCTCTCCCTTCTTTTCAATCCCTTCTTCTCTTCTTCCCTTCTCCCTATCCTACATCCCACCTTTCCAAAATTCCTCTCTCAGCCTCTTCTCCCTTGCTATCTTTTTCTCTTGACCTTTTCTTTCTCTTATGTATTTTCTTCACTACCTTCTACATGCTGTTTTCTTTACTACCTTTATTCTTCTTTCTCTTCTATCTTTCTTTTTTCCCTTTGAGTAATTTTATCACCATTCCTTACATCATGCTTTTAAGGCCACGCTTATTTAATTTTCAAATATATACTTCTTCTTTGTTTAACTTTTTTAGCCTAACTAATTTTTTCCTTTTTTTTCTTCTTACAAACTTCTACCTTTCCCCCTCACCATAACTACTCTTAAGTTAAATTACCATGCTACTAATATTTTTCTTCACCTTTATGGGTCCTCCTCTTCCTCTTCCTTTAGTTTTTCCTCTTCCTCCTCCTCTTTTTTTTCTTCTCCTCCTTCTTATTTCCTCTTATTTCTATTCCTCATCATCCAAGTCATTCCCCAAAACAGTTCCTCAACCATTATTTTTTTCAAACCTGATTTCATGTTTTTCTCAGGAGCCATATTTTCCTACCCCTCTTACTTACCCCTTTCTTACCCCTCTTCCCTTACCCCTTTTCCTTTTCGTTCTTTGACTCTCTCCTCCTCTACCTTGCCTCCTTTTCCTCCACTCCTTTGCAGGGGAGAAATACCTTCCTGCATAAACACATTCTCGGTAAGGATTTGAGTTTCATAGTGTGTGAGAAGAGGCGCTTCATTCCACTTCACTTCTTTTTCCTTCCTCACACTCTCTTTTCCTTCTCCTTGCTCTCCTCCTCCTCCTCCTCCTCCTCCTCCTCCTCCTCCTCCTCCTCCTCCTCCTCCTCCTCCTCCTCCTCCTCCTCTTTCTTAACTTCTTTTCCTTCCCACACACCCTCTTTTCCTTCTCGCTCTCCTCCTCCTCCTCCTCCTCCTTCACTTCTTTTCCTTCTTCTCGCACTCCTCCTCCTCTTCCCCCTTCTCCTCCTCCTTCTCCTCTCTCGTTTTCTTTCTTCCCGTTCCCATTGCTCTGTCGTTACCGTCTTTGTCGTTGTTACCATCTTTGTTGTCGTTGTTTTCATTCTCATTTTTAACTTCTCTTATTCTTCCTCCTCCTACTCTTCTTTTTCTTTGTAACATGCAACATCAACACTTTTTCTCTTTCTTTCTC
>JACEEZ010015724.1:25000-30000 GCA_016584305.1 Chionoecetes opilio
AGGACCTACAGTTTCCCGGCTGCGGTCTGGATCCCCTGCTGCCTCTACTGCTGCTAGTGCTACTGCTGGTGCTACTGCTGCTGCTTCTGCTGGTGTTGGTGGTGGTGCTCGTGGCTCGCCTTGCACAACACAGACGAACACGCTAGGAAAAAGAAATGAATGTTGTTGCGACATGGTTTGAGAGGACGGGAAAATCTCCTTCGTTGGTCCATATTGTTGTTGTTGTTCCCCGTGTGTGATAGCAGGAAGAGGGGAAGAGGAGGAAAAGGGGGAAAATAACAAAGATGAGAAGGAATACGACTATGATAATGGTAGGTGTTGTAAAACGAGGAAGGTTGGAGGAGTAAGTTGAACATAAGATCGACGATAGTAATGAATATGGCGACGACGAAGACAATGATGATGATTTTGGTGATGAGGAAGAGACGGAGGAGAAGCGTAGTAGTAGGAGGAGGAGGAGGAGGAGTAGGAGGAGGAGGATTTTACATAGGATTACATAGGAGTAACAGACACCAGGAGACCTATTGGTCCATAGCGAGGGTATCTGCTGAGCTACATACTACTAACTATCAACTACTTGTAAGAAAACAGTTGGAAAATGATAAAATGTCCCTAAAGAGGATAGGAACATGGAAGTTTCATAGTGCAGAATGATAGGATATGAAAAATACTAACTACAACTACCACTACCACTACAACTAATCGATACGGGGGACTAGATACGAATTCGCACTATCAATACCCATTTACTTTACAGTGCGCGTCAAGTCTGTTTTTGAATGTAGTTATTGTGTTGGCTCCGACAACATTTGCTGGTAACTTGTTCCATCGATCAACGACTCTAACATTGAAATAATTTTTACGGAGATCGGTGATGCAACGTTGACCGTTTAGTTTTAAACCATTATTTCTTGTTGTCACTTGAGTTGAAAGCTCGAATAGGTTCTCTTGATTAATGACATCAAAACCTTTTAGGATCTTAAAGGTTTCTATCAAGTCCCCACGGATTCTACGATCCTTTAAGGAAAACATATTAATTTTCCGCAGTCTCTCTTCATAAGATGAATTTCGCAGAGATGGAATTTGTTTGGTTGCTCTTCTTTGCACTGATTCCAATTTGGCTTGATCTTTTACGAAACAGGGCGACCAGAATTGAACGGCATATTCCAAGTGCGGCCTAACCAAGGACGTGTATAATTGTGTCATTACTTTCGGAGTTTTATGTTCAAAGTTACGTTTAATAAAGCCCAACATCATATTTGCCTTTTTACTGGCAGCTAGGCAATGCGGACTGGTTTTCAGATCATTACTGATGATGACACCTAAATCCTTTTCCTGCTGTACTTCAGTTAACGATTTATTTTGCATTTGATAGTTATATTTGAGGTTATCGTTGCCTATATGCATTACTTTACATTTATCGGAATTGAATTTTAATAGCCATTTATCACTCCAATCTGATAGTTTGTTGAGATCACTTTGTATGAGTTCGCAGTTTTCTCGAGGAGGAGGAGGAGGAGGAGGAGGAGGAGGAGGAAGGAGGAGGAGGAGGAGGAGGAGGAGGAGGAGCTTCCTTAGGGTCAAATTTTCATCTCCTCCACTCCGCCGCACGATTGCCAGTATTTCACCAGAAAATCTCATTCTCTTCCTGTTATCTTTATCCTCACTTCCTGACAGCCCTCCTTCCCCTCCTCCCTCCTTTTCTCCCTCATCCTCTCGCGGGTTGGTTGTGTGGGTCAGATAACTCTACTAGGTACCTTTCTATTTTCTTTTCCTTTTTTTCCCTTTTTTCGAGTATCATTTCCCTTCCCCCACAATCCTCGACTCATGGAAAAACAATGATTTCTTTGATGGATCGGCAGTAAGTTCAATCCCCGAAGAAAATCAAAACCTTTCTGCACGGTCGAGTGGCCTAAGAACACCCACATGCCCTGCCCATCAACTCTACCTTCGACTGCGAGTGCATCGGAGGACACAGGGGGGCGGCATGAGCCTCTAATCACAGGCGTCACTATAAGAATCCTGCCTGCGCCACCACGGGCGAGGACCAACCATCACAGCTCTCAAGTGAACCTCCAGGGCCTACCATCCGAGCCCTGGGTCACCACTGCCTACAGGCGCAATAGGCACAAATGTTTATTTAAAAAAAAAAAAAAAAAAAAAATTATTTTTAAGGGAGTAAAGCAGAACTCACACATAGCTTTGTCTTATTACTTCGTGTGTGTGTGTGTGTGTGTGTGTGTGTGTGTGTGTGTGTGTGTGTGTGTGTCTGTGTCTGTGTCTGTGTCTGTGTGTGTCTGTGTCTGTGTCTGTGTCTGTGTCTGTGTGTCTGTCTGTCTGTCTGTCTGTCTGTCTGTCTGTCTGTCTGTCTGTCTGTGTGTGTGTGTGTGTGTGTGTGTGTGTGTGTGTGTGTCTGTGTCTGTGTGTGTGTGTGTGTGTGTGTGTGTGTGTTATTTTTTTGTGATTTACCGGAATTTTTCGAACGGTAATGTTGCTTTTTTGGGAATTTTTTATATTTTTTTTATTGTTTTTTTCAGATGAGATACATGCGTTCAGAGAGAGAGAGAGAGAGAGAGAGAGAGAGAGAGAGAGAGAGAGTCCGTCAGTCGGCTCCATTCCCTCATCATTGATTCCTTATTCCCATGGCAGTAGTGAAGATATGGCGCTCTCAGCCAATCAGCGCCGAGGCTTGCAAAACGAAACGTCGCGATCAGCCTGGAGTTGGCGATCTTGGAACCCTTTCTAACTCCAAGCTGTTCACAGGGGGATCAGAGATCATCCTTAATATGAGAAGGTCGCCTGTTTTGCAAGACATGAGTAAAGTATAAAGAGAGACCAGTGATGGAAAGATCTACTCAAAGAAAGGTAATGCATCCACATAGAGTTCGTCAATCAACAATGCCTTCCCAGGAAATGTTTGATGCCGCCTCAGCCCCCCAAGCTGGAGCCGCACGTGTGGCGTGGGCCCGACGCGAGGCCGCCACCTGGGAGAGGCAACAGGCCGCGATGCTCCCTCAAGAGAGTGACGATGCCCGGCAGTGTCGGCGCAAGATGCAGGCAGCGCCCCGCAGGGACCCTGAGGGAAGCCTGAACCAGGAAATGCAGCCCACCCGCCTAAGAAACCCAGGGTGCAACCAGCGACGGGCAGCCCGCGCTGACAAGGACGCCGCGCGGCACCCTCGCATCACGACACTGCCCTACGAGAACGACGTTGTGATGAGCGACCCTCGCATCGTGACGCTGCCCTACGAGAACGACGTTGTGATGAGCGACCTTAGCGGGGACGGTGAGTCGTCCCATGATTGGGTCTATGAACACTGCGTCACAAGGGTCGATGGCCGACCCTTGGCTGAGTGGGTCTACGCCAACGAGGTGCCGATGCTTGACGTGAGCGGCGGAGGCAAGTGTGGCGGCGAGGGCGTCTACGCCAACGCTATTGACATGGTAGATGCAACCATGCAAAGTGAGCCCCGCGGCGGGGCGTCTAGCCAACGGTATGACTGGCATTAACCCTGCAAAGTGAGCCCCGCGCCAGGACTACGCACGTATTGACATGGCAGATGTAACCATGCAAAGTGAGCCCCGCGGCGAGGGCATCTACGCCAACGATATTGACATGGCAGATGTAACCATGCAAAGTGAGCCCCGCGGCGAGGGCATCTACGCCAACGATATTGACATGGCAGATGTAACCATGCAAAGTGAGCCCCGCGGCGAGGGCGTCTACGTCAACGGTATTGACATGGTAGATGTAACCATGCAAAGTGAGCCCCGCGGCGAGGGGGATTATCACGATAACGTCACCAGGATGGAGGTGAGCGGGGAGCGTGTGTTTCGCAGCTCACTAAAGCGAAGGCTGAATTATAAGCAAGAAGAACCAATGCCTACTCGCGCCGCTAAACGGCCCAAGGAAAACTTTACCTCACAGCAAAGTTATGCAAGGGCAGTGGAGGGACAGAGCGCCCACCAGCACTTCAAGGCGGGAATTGAGGCAGCTTGCAGTGTGCAGCAGCGGCAGATTCCCGCACATGACAAGTATGCAAGGCGTCATCCCGCAACTCAACGAGGAATAGAAGCGGCGGCCAGGCGGCGTGCAAGCACAGCGGCAGCCAGCGCCACCGAGTCTGCCAAACCCCAGCGGCCAAGACGCCTTCGCTTCAGACTGGATGACGTGCCTCACCCCGTCAAAGACCGGGAATTCCTGTATTATGATTATCATAGACTGAACATGGGCACGTTGCAACAATGGGCAGCCCGCCTCGAGGCGCTGGACAACGACCAGGAGGCGTTCCAGAAAGATGTGCAGGCCATGGCGGCAAGGCGCGGCTTCACCCATTCAGGAGACACGCGCACCACCTTACTAGAGCAAGAAAGTAAAGAAAGCACGCCTGCGTCAGAGAAAAGCGTTCCAGAAAAGCAAAAGTGGCAGGTTCCCTCCCGGTGGGTGCAACGTGTGCCCGTGGAGCCCGGCGCGTCTTGCCAAGAGGACTTGAACAAGTTTCCTCCTCAAAAACGTAAGCTACAGAACCTCACAGTAACTTTTATGCAGCAAGACACTTGCAGGTCAAGAGAACGAACCTTTCCTTACGAGGAAATGGAAATAGAAAATACTTTCCGTGTCGCTAAACGGGCGAAGACAAATGACGCGGAGAAAGGAACACCAAGAAAACAAGAGTGGAGGCCGCCCTGCCCTTGGAAAAACAGTGATTCCGCCGTCACCGGTACAAGGGTTATGGCAACCTGCAGGTCCCAGAAGACCCATTCGCTGATCCCCGGCCGATCCAAACCACCACAACGTGAGCCTAACGCACAGAAGTGGAACAAGTGGATGAGGTGGCAGAATTGGTGGAGGAACAAATAATCCGCCGCCAAAGATCCGAGGATGAGACAAAACTATAGGTCCCAGAGGACCCACTGGCCGATACCTGGCAGGTCCCAACAGTCACACGTCACAGAGAAGAGAATGCATAACTCCCCTGCCAATGGAAGGACGAGGAACC
>JACEEZ010015724.1:37500-47500 GCA_016584305.1 Chionoecetes opilio
AGGTATGGTGCTTATATCGGTGGCAAGGCAGTATAGTGGTTGTGGTAGTGGTGATGTGATGGTGTGGTGGTGGTGGTGGTGAGGTATGGTGCTTATATCGGTGGCAAGGCAGTATAGTGGTTGTGGGTGGTGATGTGATGGATGGTGGTGGTGGTGGTGGTGAGGTATGGTGCTTATATCGGTGGCAAGGCAGCATAGTGGTTGTGGTAGTGGTGATGTGATGGTGTGGTGGTGGTGGTGGTGAGGTATGGTGCTTATATCGGTGGCAAGGCAGCATAGTGGTTGTGGTAGTGGTGATGTGATGGTGTGGTGGTGGTGGTGGCGAGGTATGGTGCTTGTATCGGTGGCAAGGCAGTATAGTGGTTGTGGTAGTGGTGATGTGATGGTAGTGGTGGTGGTGGTTTAGTGGGTGCATGTAGCGGTGGTGAGGCAGTATGGTGGTTGTGGTAGTGGTGATGGCGGTAGTGGTTGTTGCTGGGTGTTAGGAGGGCAAGAAGTGTGGTGTGGTGATGTGTGGTGTAGTGGTGATGTCTTAGTATCGGAGAGGATATAAGAGAAATATATATAAGAGTCGTTGTTCGAGTGTTGTGCCTTAGACAGGGTATGTATGAGTGTTTTGTTCCATTAATATCGTGGAAAAGAAAGAAATCATGAAATCAGGTCTCATGTTTAACCCCTTGAGGCCCAAGAACGTAATTTCCATTGTAATTTGGGTACCATTAGACGATTTTTAGTTAATATAAGCAATGTTTTATAGATATGACCTGTTTAGTATCCTTGTCCACTAACTAATTTGGTATATTCAGTTACTTTTCGTTATTTTATGGCTCGACAACAGACAATTTTTATATAGCAAAGGCGGAAAAAGGAAATCTGGGCGTGAAAGTGTTAATGTCCTTTTAGTTACTATTTAGTTAATCATTTATACAGAACCTTATTAATCTACTTACCTATTTGTATATCTACTTATTGATCTATTTGTGTATAGAGATACGGAGAGAGAGAAAACATTAATAATATGAGAGAAACTTGCTTAGATTTCAATATTCTGAATTTCACTTATTATTACCCATTAAAGTATTTATGTATCTATCAACCACCACCACCACCACCACCACCACCACCACCACCACCACCACCACACACCACCACACACACACCACCACCACACCACACTACACCACACCACACCACCACCCACCACCACCACACCACACCACCCCACCACCACCACCACCACCCCACCACCACCACTACCACCACCACCACCACCACCACCACCACCACCACCACCACCACACCACCACCACCACCACCACACACTCACCACCACCACCACCACCACCACCACCACCACCACCACCCCACCACCACCACCACCACTACCACCACTCCCACCACCACCACCACCACCACCCCACCACCACTACCACCCCACCACACACCACCACCCCACCACCCACACCACCACACCACCCCACCACCACCACCACCACCACCACCACCACACCACCACCACACCCACACACCACCACCACCACCACCCCACCACCACACCACCACCACCACCCACCACCACCACCACCACTACCACCACCACCACCACCACACACCACCACCACCACCACCACCACCACCACCACCACCACCACCACACCACCACCACCACACCACCACCACCCACCACCCCACCACCACCACCACCAACCACCACCACCACCAACCACCACCACCACACCACCACCACCACCACACCACACCACCACCACCACCACCACCACCCACCACCACCAACCACCCACCCACCACCCACCACCACACCACCACACCACCACCAACCCACCACCACCACCACCACCACCACCACCACCAACCACCAACCACCACCACCACCACCACCACCACTCTCCTAATATCTATACCCCCTTAATCCCGAGGCGTATCAGGTGATATATCTGGCTAGGGTGTATTTGGGTCCCATAATTCCAAAGTCTAATCGCTCGTACGGAGAGACACAGGAGGCCAGCCAATGTTCATTTAAACTTTGGTAGTTTAGGAACTCGGTGACGTGGATTAATAAATTGTCGTCTTCGTGATGGGAAAGGTCGAGCGGTTGGTTTTAGGGTGATGGGGTCTTGGGGTTATTCATGGGGGGGAGGGGGGAGTGGGGGATACAGGGTCATGTCAGGTCAATAGAGGGGGGGTATGGATGAGTGGGTGGCACTAGTAACTTCTATGACCAGTCTGTAGTGCCAGTCAACTTGGAATTTCAGTGCTACCAATCTCTGTTTTGTGTTTTCTTTCGAGGTAAATTTCTTTTGTTATGTGTTTTGCTTTGCTTTTCTTCTTTAGGTTTTTTGGTTTGCTAGATATTTTTAGGTTTTTAGTTTGCTTTACTTTTTTTTGTTTTATAGTTGACTTTTTATCTTTAGTTTTTTTCTTTGCCTTTCTTCTTTTGTTTTATAGTTTCCTTTTCTTCTTTAGTTTTATAGTTTCCCTTTCTTCTTTAGTTTTCTAGTTTCCTTTTCTTTAGTTTTCTAGTTTCCTTTTCTTCTTTAGTTTTTTAGTTTCCTTTTCTTCTTTTGTTTTTTTATTTTCCTTTTCTTCTTTAGTTTTCTAGTTTCCCTTTCTTCTTTAGTTTTATAGTTTCCTTTTCTTCTTTAGTTTTATAGTTTCCTTTTCTTCTTTAGTTTTATAGTTTCCTTTTCTTCTTTAGTTTTATAGTTTCCCTTTCTTCTTCAGCTTTTGCCACGTGGAAGAGTCATGTTTTTGAGACTGTTACATCCCTCCTCGCAAATTTTTAAAGTTTCATAGTTTTTTTTGTATATTTTTATTCCCTTAAAAAATAGTTTACTCCAGAGACCAGAGTTTGTAAGTGGTAAACAGTGTTGGCTTTGTGTTACCTATACCGCCTCTGTTTCCATTCCAACGCCATTAACTACACGCTAATTAGTCTCAACCGTTAATTATACATACTTAACCTGCATTTACCTGTAGAAAGAGATGGGGCATTAGGGTAAGCAGAGTACCAATAGACAATAGACAGTTCTTAGTTACTTTGAGGGTAAGAAGACACCTGGAAGGGATGAGTACACATTACTACACAAACAATAAAAACAATCATAAAAAAATTGGTAATCACAAAATAGTACAAAAGTATGTCAGGTGTGTTATTTTTACGGGGCTTTTGGGGACACGTGGCGTAATTATAAGGACCAATTAAGGCGAATTAGAGGGAGAGATTATAGCGGCGGACTGTTTATACCTCCAGAGCGGACGGGCAGACGGGCGGACGGGCGGACAGGTTGGGGGGGAGGCGGACAGGTGAAGGGGGGAGGGGGGCAGGTGGGTGAGTAAGGGGAAGGGTAACGATAGGGAACAGGGGGGGGGGGTAGGGGTAGGGGGGGGCGTTGTTATGATATGCGGGAGGATAAGAACACAACCTCACGTCACTGTTATTATTGTTGTTCCCATACTGTCCATATATACGTTATTATAAAGGAACACGCTTGACAGACAACACACACACACACACACACACACACACACACACACACACACACACACACACACACACACACACACACACACACACACACACACACACACACACACACACAGACACGAAGGTCATGAAGGCGTACGTGCGTAAATCCGGCTTCATTATACCTCGCCTTGACTAATTACACGTGGACAGATCCTATTTATGGAGGTATTAGCAGAAGGACCCGAGTATGGCAAGGAAACAGGTGGGAAAATGGCTGTAGGAATTTATACTGAGAGAGCGAGAGAGAGAGAGAGAGTGGGAGGAGAGAGAGAGAGAGAGAGAGAGAGAGAGAGAGAGAGAGAGAGAGAGAGAGAGAGAGAGAGAGAGAGGACATCGAACTAGTGGTCTAAATCCTCTAATATATCGACAAAATGTATGATATCCAGAGTTTCACGATTCTGGCTTGATTAAAGGACCGGTGACGCAAGAGTTCTCGGGAGCATAACATTGCGTCATCGACTCGTACGCGGAACTGCGGTGGAACGAACGAGTTTTTCTTGCTTGGCGATGTGTTACGGTGGATTCTGGTCAGGTGGAGGGGCTAGGAGGAGGGTGGAGGGGCTAGAAGGAGGGTGGAGGGGCTAGGAGGAGGGGTGGTTGATAGGTGGAGGGAACTAGGAAGAGAAATAAACCACACGATATAGAATTACACCCGAAGAAAAGATTGGGCAAAGGTTTAGCTATAAAATGTCTCACAATTGCTGGACTGTGGAAGGAAGGAAGAAAGGAAGGACGTATGGAAGGAAGGAAGGAAGGAAGGAGGTGGAGTGGAAGATGGTGGAGTGGAAGATGGATGGGTGGATGGTTATAGAGGTTTAAAACTTTTTCTTTTACTCCTTCAATCTTTCTTTCTCCTCACCCCAACCTGTCTGTCCCCCTTGCAAACTTTACCTTCCTTTTTCCTTGTCTTGCCTTTCTTTCCCCTCTTTACACTTCCCTTATGTTCTCCCCTTTTCTTTCCTTTCACACATCTTCTACCATAACTGTTCTTCCCATACTCATCCTGTGTGGTAGCAGTTGAGTAGCGACATACTAACAACCACTAACAACTAACATTAACAACCACTATACACTAACAACTACTATACACTAACAACCACTATACACTAACAACTACACTAACAGCCACTATACACTAACAACTACACTAACAACCACTATACACTAACAACTAACATTAACAACCACTATACACTAACAACTACACTAACAACCACTATACACTAACAACTACACTAACAACCACTATACACTAACAACTACACTAACAACCACTATACACTAACAACTACACTAACAACCACTATACACTAACAACTACACTAACAACCACTATACACTTAACAACTACACTAACAACCACTATACACTAACAACTACACTAACAACCACTATACACTAACAACTACACTAACAACCACTATACACTAACAACTACACTAACAACTAAAACAAACAACCTGACGAAAGCGCAGCAGGATTGTCTAGACTCTAAACCTCCTCTTCCTCTTCTGCCACCCCTTCCTTCTCCTTCACCCCTTCCCCTATCCATTCCCTCCCTATACTGTCTCCCTTTATTCCTAGTCGTGTAAGGAAGGTGGAGGTCCAGGGCAACAATATCCTGACGGAGACGCAACAGGGACATTGTGACATTGTTATTTAATCTGTTTTGCCTGGCCGTCACGCATCACCGCTTCTTGTTGCTCGTCCAATGAAACTACCTCGCGCCCTTTATAATCTCCGGCCGGGGGCGTGAGGATGTGGCGCCCTAGGAAAAGCCACCAGCCAGCCAGCACACATGACCGAGCGAGCCACAACACCGCGTATAGGCTTTTGTGTGTGTGGGTGTTCGTGTGGTGGTGTGGCAACATGGCGGCCGGGCAGAGACAGGGAGGAAGGGTGGTTGGTGGTGGTAGTGGTGGTGGTGGTGTGGTGGTGGTGGTGGTGGTGGTGTTGGGTGGTGGTGTTGGTGTGGTGGTGGTGGTGGTGGTGGTAGTGGTATGTGGTAGTGGTGGTAGTGGTGTGTGGTGGGTTGTGTGGTGGGGTACTAGTGGTAGTGGTGGTGTGGTGGTGGTAGTGGTGGTGGTGGTGGTGGTGGTGGTGGTGGTGGTGGTGGTGGTGGTGGTGGTGTGGTGGTGGTGGTGGTGGTGGTGGTGGTGGTGGTGGTGGTGGTAGTGTGGTGGTGGTGAGGACGAACAAGTAGCCAACCTGTGTTTATGGTAGCTGTTCTTTTGGTATGTATTATTGCCCTGTATTGATTTGTTTTTTGTTATGGTTTTGTGTTTGTGTGCACCACCACCACCACCACCACCACCACCACCACCACCACCACCACCAATACCAACAACAAATCAATACCAAACACAACCTTACCTTTCCTTGTCCTTCTACCTTTCCTCAATCCCTCCCTATCGTCCTCCCTCCCCCTCTCCCTCCCTATCCTAGAAAAGAAACATACTCCTTTTTTTTCCTTTTTCTGTTCCTCTTTGTTACCTCCTTTCCATGTTCCCCTTGCCATCTTCCCTTATTCATCCCTTGTTCTTGCTTCCACTCCTTCCACCTGCCTCTCTCTCCACCTGCCTCCATCCACCTGCCTCTTCCTCCACCTGCCTCTCTCTCCACCTGCCTCTCTCCCCACCTGTCTCTCTCTCCACCTGCCTCTCTCTCCACCTGCCTCTCCCTCCACCCCTCACGACGCCCTCACTCACTCCTCCGTCACTGTAATAATTGATAAGTAATGTGTAGGTGTGCCAACCTGCAACACACACACACACACACACACACACACACACACACACACACACACACACACACACACACACACACACACACACACACACACACACACACCACGGCACACACACACACACACCACACCCACGGCACACACACACACAAAGAAGCAGACAAACACACCAACACACATATCGATACGTAAATAAATGATCAGTACCAATAAACGAACGAGTACATAAGCAAACCAACACAGAAACAGAGACAGGTCAGTAGGAACGTAAGAAAAATCAATATCAAATAAATACCGTAACTTTATAGCAACTCATACCCACACACGACAAAGAAAAAGATATATGTACAAATAAAAGTACTTCCAAGTATATTCCCCAACGGTGAGGTACGTACCGGGCCAGGCGAGTCCGTCCGTCCGTTACTGGGAAGGCAAGCATACGTCTGCAGGGTTCCCGGTACGGCCGCCAGAGGGATTAGGGCCAAGTAGTCAAATGTTTTATCACTTCCTGGGTCTCGAGGCGCCGACGAGAATCATATATTAAGGGTAGCAAGTCGTGTCACAATGGCGTGGGAGAGGACAATGGTGCTTTTACTTTATTCGTCCTCCTCCTCCTCCTCCTCCTCTCCTCCTCCTCCTCCTCCTCCTCCTCCTCCTCCTCCTCCTCCTCCTCCTCCTCCTCCTCCTCCTCCTCCTCCTCCTCCTCCTCCTAACGCAGTACCTAATTGGGAGGAGCCTTCAACTTTGCTATTCTTTTACCTCTAACACGTAGAAACTATAGTGGTAGAAAGTAGTCACACAGATTGCTTCGTTTGGGCCAGTAGGGCTGTTGCTGCCTGTTCTTCCTATGTATTCCTTCTCCTCCTCCAGATACTAGTAATGTTAGGTGTGCTTCGTCGGGTTTTGGTGGTGCTACGAAATATTTTGATGATGTGCTCCCATAGAGGTTTTAATTTGCCCTTTTAGAGACTCTTCAGTAAAAGCAGTAGTGGAAGTAGTAGTAGTAGTAGTAGTAGTAGTAGTGTAGTAGCAGTGTTAGTAGTAGTAGTAGTAGTAATAGTAGTGATGGTGTTAGAAGTTGTAGTAGCAGCAGCAGTAGTAGTAGTAGTAGTAGTATAGTAGTAGTAGTAGTAGTAGTAGTTAGTAGTAGAAGTAGCAGCAGTATAAAAGATAGCATCAAAGCTTTTGTTGATGACGGGACATGATACGGAAAAGACATAAAAAAAGGTCTTAAGCGTATGATAAAAGTTATGTGCTTTGCCGAGTCCATTGTCCTAAGAAAATATTTATCATCTGCGTGTTACAGGAAAAATCTTACCTACACGTAACTATAGTAGTAATTGTGACAGGAAAAAATAAATATATAGAAGAACAACAACAGCAGCACCACCAACAACAACAACAACAACAACAACAACAACAACAACAACAACAACAACAACAACAACTACTACAACAACAACACCACCAAAAACAACAACTACACCAAAAACAACAACAACAACAACAACAACAACAACTGCAACTACAATAACTAGGAACATTAGTATTAGATGTGTTGTTCTTATTGCCATGTTGTTGTTCTTGTTGTTGTTGCATATTATTGTTATTTCCTTTGCTTGTCTGTAGAGATATTTCGGACCTGAGGAGAAGAAAAGGGACAAAAGAGTATTGTTATGAGAGAGAGAGAGAGAGAGAGAGAGAGAGAGAGAGAGAGAGAGAGAGAGAGAGAGAGAGAGAGAGAGAGAGAGAGAGAGAGAGAGAGAGAGAGAGAGAGAGAGAGAGAGAGGTACTGATGAATACAGACCTGGAAAGGATGGGAAATGGAATAAATAAAAAAATATAAAAAAAACTTCGCAATAGATGATAATGATGACACTAACGATGATGAGAAAAATGATGCACAAGAAGAAAGAAAAGCAAGAAAAGAAAAAAAATAGCAACAATGGTAGCAATAAGGAAATATGATAAAAGGAAACGTACGAAGAAATAAGAAAATACATAAAGAATACAATAGATAGAAGAAACAGAAGAAGGAATAGGAGGAGGAAGAAGAAAGAGGAGAGAAAGGGAGAAATAATGTTTGCATGTTAAGAGGTAGTGATGGCATTATTGCAATTACTTCCCTCCCCCCTTCCTCCCCTCTTCCTCCCCTCTTCCTCCCCTCTCCCTCCCCTCCTTCCTCCCATCTCCCTCCCCTCATTACGCCCCTCTTCTCCCCTCTTTCCTTTCCCCTCTTTCTTCCTATTGCTCGCATTCTCTCATTTTAACGAAAGATAAAAATCATCATAAAGCTCCTAATACGGCAACGCTAATTAATGTAGTTCATTGGATGCACAGGTGGGCCGTGATTATCTCACCTGTGTGTGTGTGTGTGTGTGTGTGTGTGTGTGTGTGTGTGTGTGTGTGTGTGTGTGTGTGTGTGTGTGTGTGTGTGTGTGTGTGTGTGTGTATCTTTCCTCACGTACACTGGATCATATTGATTATTTTACACAATGTATTATATATTTTCTTCACCTTATTTATGGAGAGAGAGAGAGAGAGAGAGGAGAGAGAGAGAGAGAGAGAGAGAGAGAGAGAGAGAGAGAGAGAGAGAGAGAGAGAAGAGAGAGAGAGAGAGAGAGAGAGAGAGAGAGAGAGAGAGAGAGAGGAGAGAGAGAGGAGGGAGAGAGGAGGGGGAGGGAGGGAGGGAGGGAGGGAGGGAGGGAGGGAGGGAGGAGGGAGGGGGGAGGAGGGAGGGAGGGAGGGAGGGAGGGAGGAGAGAGAGAGAGGAGAGAGAAGAGAGAGAGAGGAGAGAGAGAGACTGATTGAGAGAGAGGAGAGCAGACAGAGCAGAAGAGACAGCAGGCAAGAAGGAGACGGGTGGATCTAACTTGTAGATATTAAAACATGTTCCCTTTTCCTGACAAGAAGCCTTTGAAATGATGATATTTACGCTCTTCGTCCTCATCCCTCTCTATCTCTGCTCTCGTCATTCTTCCCTCTGCCATCTCTCTCTCTCTCCCTCTCCTCTCTCTCTCTCTCTCTCTCTCTCTCCTTCCTCCTCTCTCTCTCCTCTCTCTCTCTCTCTCTCTTTTTTCCATACATAGTCGTAGGATTCATTTTTTCCCCTCACACGGTTTCTCATCCTCTCTTTCCTAGCATTTTCCTAGTAGTTGTTGATGTTTCCCCCTCTGCCTCACAATTTAATTCCCTCACCACCACTGCCAATGCTCCATCCACTCTTTCCCCTCATCTCTTCACCCCTCGTAATTCATCAAGCCTACGTGCCTTCTCTTCCCCTCCCCTACCTCCCCTCTGTTCCCTCTTCAGCCTATTAGTATTTCCTCCCTCAATCTCATTAGCATATAGGTATTTCCACTTAATTATCTCGGCCTCTTTATCTGTTTATCTAGTCTAACCTGTTTATCCTGCTTCTCTCTTCTCCTACTTCCCTGTCTTTATCCTACTGTTGTTGTTTTCCTTTTTACTTTCTACTTTTACTACTTTAATTTCTGCTTTTACTACTTAATTTCTACTTTTACTACCTTAATTTCTACTTTTACTACTTTAATTTCTGCTTTTACTATTTTAATTTCTACTTTTACTACTTTAATTTCTGCTTTTACTATTTTAATTTCTACTTTTACTACTTTACTTTCTACTTTTACTACTTTACTTTTACTTTTACTACTTTAATTTTACTTTTACTTTACTACTTTAATTTT
>JACEEZ010015724.1:55000-60000 GCA_016584305.1 Chionoecetes opilio
TCCTCCACGCACTCGCCTCCTCCACGCACTCGCCTCCTCCACGCACTCGCCTCCTCCACGCACTCGCCTCCTCCACGCTCTCGCCTCCTCCACGCACTCGCCTCCTCCACGCACTCGCCTCCTCCACGCACTCGCCTCCTCCACGCACTCGCCTCCTCCACGCACTCGCCTCCTCCACGCACTCGCCTCCTCCACGCTCTCGCCTCCTCCACGCACTCGCCTCCTCCACGCTCTCGCCTCCTCCACGCACTCGCCTCCTCCACCCACTCGCCTCCTCCACGCACTCGCCTCCTCCACGCACTCGCCTCCTCCACGCACTTGCTTACTCCCGCCCGCCGGAGAATCGCGTCGAGAACCTGTGATTACGACGCAAAAGAACGAAATATACTCGTTTTAAGCTCGTTAATGGCGTGGTGGCGTGAGTGGTGGTCGGGAAAAGGGAGCTAAAAGAAGAAATAAAAGGTTAAAGAAGGGAGATAAGAGAGAGAGAGAGAGAGAGAGAGAGAGAGAGAGAGAGAGAGAGAGAGAGAGAGAGAGAGAGAGAGAGAGAGAGAGAGAGAGAGAGAGAGAGAGAGAGAGAGAGAGAGAGAGAGCATGGTAAAGAGAGAAAAAATACAAGACAAGATCGAGGACTGATAGAAACGTAACAGTGACAAGGAATGAGAAACGACAAAAGACATTCATTCTAGCACACACAGACCGATTGGAAATTATTCATTGTCAAACACTAAATGACCCAGACAGCCAAATTCTTAATGGTAAATAATCCTTAAAATAATCCTTAATAAATCCTGTTTTCTTTGACACCAATTATGTAGTTAGCCTTGTTTGCTTACCTGTTACCGGTAGTTGAGTGATGGTCGTGGTAGCAATTCTAGAACACAGACGTACGCATCACCTATAAACAAATCATCGAGCCAGGGCACTACAGGACTAACCACCCGTTTTAGAAGAGCTAGACCATCGCCTCTAAGTACCTAGGTGTTAAGGGTTACTTCGCCGACGCTGCTGCCACCCGTAAATTAGCTTGCTGATTTAGGTAGACGAAGTGTGCAGTTAGTGGTCACCTGCCTCCCATCTGCCCCCCATCTGCCCCCCGCCAGCCGTGTTTTTAATGATCCCGTGTGTGAAGTTTATTCATTACTCGCCGCCTTACGGAGAAGAATGGAGGCCGAGGAGTGAGGGACGAGCCGCGATTATTTCTTTTATATGGGAATTTATATACGTCTTTTATCACACGCGGCGCAGCACACAACACACACACAACACACCACACACACACACACACACACACCACACACACATTTATATATCTGCCGTATCGCGCAAGCTTGTCTGTCTATGTAAAAGTTCACACGAAATTGTGTATAGCGGGTGTCCAAGTGGTGTTGGTGGTAGTGTTGGTGTTGGTGGTGGTGGTGGTGTTGGTGGTGGTGGTGGTGGTGGTGACAGCAATTACAGACCGGGCTCGCCTTCCTCCATTATGTATCTGCCTCCTCCACATAAAGTTCTCGCGCAAAGTTTGTTTTCTCGTGTTGGAATCGGTAACGAGGCAACATAATTTGTATTTTCTTTTTGTATGTGGTTAGGTCGGTATGTAGATGTACTGTGTGTGTGTGTGTGTGTGTGTGTGTGTTTGTGTGTGTGTGCGTGTGTGTGTGTGTGTGTGTGTGATGGTGTATGTATTAGCAGAGTTGTATTACGGTAAAAATTAATAGGCAGGTAGATAGGTAGATAGACAAATAGGCGTAAAGATAAACCAACATATTATACATAGATAGAGAGAGAGAAGCAATTATTGACTATTATGTATATGAAAATTAATGGCAGTATTTTTTCCTTGCAGGTGTTGTGCTTGAGGGCGTGGCGGCCGATGCCGGGGCCAGGGTGGCGCTGCACGTCACCTGAAGCAAGGAAGGAAAGTGCTTTAACAATAGACCAAATGAACTAATCTTATGTTTACAACGTAACTTACGAAAGACAACGAAAAATAACCTTAAGAAGATCACAAGTGAAAAGCCTAAGTAGTACAGAAGAGATCAGAGTGATAGAAGAGAGAAAGGAACACTGAAGGGGAAGAGCAGCAGCAGCAGCAGCAGCTGTGGTGTGGCGGTGATGGTTGGCACGGTGCGGCGGGGGAGGCTGCTGCGGTGTTGAGGCGAGCCTCAGGGGGCGCGAGAGGCCTCGGCCGGTGTACTGCAATGGCCCCCGTGCACCGCCGTCGCGCGCCCTGAAGGAAGCAGCAGCATGGCGCCCCGGGACGCTCGGGATCCCGTGCTGAAGGAGGCCTCAGAGGCAGGCCGCCTCGCCGCTCCTTCCCTCTTCCCCCTCACGCCTCCCACCCGGTGCTCCTGCACCAGGAACTATTTGGACACCTCCAAGGGACAACACGGGAGCCTGTGTAGTGACTATCTGAAGGGCACCTCTTGGGGGGGCCCCCCCGGCCCCCCCCCCCCGCCCCTCTCAGGGACGGCGGGAAAAAGCTTTGGTGCCTCCCAATGAAAAAAAAAACCCCCGCCCGGGGGTGTAAACCCGGGAAAAAGGAGAAACCGAGGAGGGGAAACCCCCGGATGGGGGGGGCCCAGCCCAAACCCGCAAAACTCTCGGTGTCACTAAACCTCCGGGCCCCCGGGGCCCCCGTCCCCCGGGGGGCCCCCCTGGTGGCCCCCCCCCCCCCTGGTTTCCCCCTTTCCTTCGGTTGCTGGCTGCCCCGGGTTTTCTTTCCCCACGCCACCCCGCCCTTTGATCTAGTGAGTAAAAACAACCAACTTTCCTTTTTTTTTTTTGTGCACGGGGAAGGTGAATTTTAAATCCTTTTCCCCCGGGTTTAACGGCCCAGGGGCCGGGGGAAAAGCTTTAGGAAAGGGGGGGGAGGAAGTTAGGAACTTGATTTGTTTCTATTAAACCAAAAAAAAAGTCGGAAAAAAGCAATGGAAAGTGGGGTGGTTTGCCTTTGGGTAAAGGGGGTGCAAAGGGGGTTTTTTTTTTTTTTTTCGTCTAGAAAATTTCTTTTGTCATAAACATTGCTGAGGCCTCCCGCTGGGGAACCCTAAAGGAAAAGTATTACAAAATCCATCTTTAAAGGCCCGGCCCAAAAAAAAAAAACCTTTTTAAAACCCCCCACCCAGGCCTAACACACACGCCGCGGCTGTCTGTAACAAGTTTTGGGTTGGGACAGAATTTTATAAATTTCCCAAAAAAGTAATGACCTAATTAATCTCCCCCACCACGGGGGGTTAAATTTTCATTTTTCCCCGAGTAATTTTTTTCTTTCATGATAAACGTCTAAAACCCCTTTAAAAAAATTAACGTTCCTTTAGCAAATATGGAACCTACTTTTTTTTTATTGTTTCTGAAATAATGTTTTAGCAAAAGACAAACCCGCGAGACAGCCCCCTTTACCTCTCCTCCCCTCCTCCTCCTCCTCCTCCCCTTCCCCCCCCCTCCTTCCTCCTCCTCCTCCCCCCTCCTCCTCCTCCCTTTCCCCCTCCCCCTTTCCCCCTCCTTTCCCCCTCCTCCCCCCTCCCCCCTCCCCCCCCACCCTTTAACCCCCTTTTTTCCTCCATCCATATATTTTCCCACCATATTTTTTTTACCCCCCCCCCCCCCCCCCCATTTTTTTTCCTTTCCCCCCTTCCCTTCCCTCCCTCCTCCTCCCCCCCTCCTCCTCCCCCCCTCTCCCTCCTCCCTCCCCCCCTCCCCCCCCTTCCCCCCCCCTCCCCCCCCCTCCCCCCCTCCCCCCTCCTCCCCCCCCCTTTCCCCCCCTTCCCCCCCCTTTTCCCCCAAACCCCCACTTCCCCCCCGCCCCCCCCCCCCCCCTCCCCCCCACCCCTTCCCCCCACCTCCTCCACTTCCCCCCCCTAAACCCCCCACCTCCTCCACTTTTCCACCCAACCCCTCCTCCACATCTTCCTCTATCCACATATTCCTACCATTTTTTTCTTACATGCTTCATCCTCCTCCTCCTCCTCCTCCTTCCTCTTCCCTTCCTCGTAAACTTACATTTTTTCCTTCTACCGCCTCACTCCTCCTCCTCTTTCTCCTTCCTTCACGTTACATACATTTCGTTGCATTCTCCGCCCTTCTATTATGCTTCCCTTGAACGTCTACTTATCTTCCTATATCTTATTCCTGCTTCCCTTGTGTCGCGTTTATCCGCTTCTCCTATGTCGCCTGCATTCCCCTCTTCTCATTAAGCTCGTCCTCCCTTCCGTCTTTCCTTTTGTTTCTTTCTCTCTTTTCCTCTCGGTCTTCTTCGCCGGATGCTCTCGTCTCTTTTTCTCTCTCTCTCTCTTCCTCTCTCTTCTCTCTCTCTCTCTCCTCTCTCTCTCTCTTCTCTCTCTCTCTCTCTCCTTCTCTCTCTCTCTCTCTCTCTCTCTCTCTCTCTCCTCTCTTCTCCTCTCCATCTCTCTCTCTCTCTCTCTCTCTCTCTCTCTCTCTCCTCTCCATCTCTCTCTCTCTCTCTCTCTCTCTCTCTCTCTCTCTCTCTCCTCTCTCTCTCTTCTCTCTCTCTCTCTCTCTCTCTCTCTCTCTCTCTCTCTCTCTCTCTCTCTCTCTCTCTCTCTCTCTCTCTCTCTTTCCTTCGTCCCTTTATTGTATTTACTTGATTTCTTTGTTATTTTATTTGCTGCCCTTCTTGTATTCTTAGTCTTTATTTAGCTTCCAGGATCATGTGACTAGTAAAAATGTCATGTGTCGTGTCACCTTCTACCTTCCCTTTGATCGTGGTTCCCTGGCGCACCTGTCGTGTTTAAAGGTGAATGTCAAGCTTGTATGTCTGTCTGTGTGTCTGTTTGTGTGTGTGTGTCTGTGTGTGTGTATGTGTGTGTGTGTGTGTGTGTCTGTGTGTCTGTTTGTGTGTGTGTGTCTGTGTGTGTGTATGTGTGTGTGTGTGTGTCTGTGTGTGTGTGTGTGTCTTACCTTACCTCCTGTGTGACATTTGACCATCTTGTCTGTCACTGTTGCTTACTCTGTTTGTGTTTGTCATTGTGTTCTCTCTC
>JACEEZ010015724.1:75000-80000 GCA_016584305.1 Chionoecetes opilio
ATATCTTGTTTAAATAGGAATACAGAGAGAGAGAGAGATAAAGATGCCGAGAAAAGAAAAGTAGAATAGTAGAGAAAAGAAGAAAAGAAGAGTAGAGAAAAGAAGAATAGAAGAGTAGAGAAAAGAAGAATAGAATAGTAGAGAAAAAAGAAGATTTAGAATAGTAGAGAAAAGAAGAATAGAAGAGTAAAGAATAGCAGAGAATAAGGAAATAGAGAGAAAAAGATGACGAGGTAGAAAAATAAAGAGTAAGTAGAAGAGAAGAGTAGAAGAGGGGAGAAAAGTAGAGAAGCCCAATTTAGTAAGAGATGCAACAGAAAAGAAAGAGTTATTATTTATACACTGAAGGAGAAGAATATCTTGTTAAATAGGAATAGGGGAGAAAAATGTCCCAAGGAGCGCAAGGCAGGTTGTGAGTGAGTAGGGAGGGGTGGGATAAAAGTAACACGGGGATAATTGTAACACCGAGCGATTAAAATTGCGAAGTGTTTTTGTGACGAAAGGTAAAAGAATACTGACGCATGCGCAATCCTTATTTCTTTTTCCTCCTGATTTTGAAAGCTGGAAACGAATCGTCTGCGCTGAGAAAAACCGGTGGAATCTGTTTGATACATGTGAGTAAAAAAAAATACGTCTTTGTTTTCTTCTTCCTCACCAAGGTTTAACATGTTTGATCTAAACAAGCTACAGGGAGGGATCTTTGATATTCAGTTACTGTGATTTTGGGGGTTGCCAAACACATTGTTGGTCGACAAGGGAGGGAAGAAAGCAAAATTCACTCAGTAGGGTTGGGGATATTTGTAACACCTGAATCGGGGATGGTTGAAACACTTTTACAACTATCCCCTGGGACATAAGAAGATAAAAACAATGTGTTTAAGGCTCTGTGTCTGTTTTATGGCTTTGTTTTACTCATTGATAAGGCATTGGAATCTCTGTAGTAGATTTAGGAGGTGGTCTTGTTGAAATGTTAAAAATTGTTGAGAAGCCCCTACATATGTGACAACTGCTTGTTGACTAAGTATTTTTTTTCTTTGATTTACAGTGTTTACAGACTGTTTTAAACAGACCACATTCAATAGATTTTTGTGCTTTTTAAAAATCTTATTTTGTGGCAAATACCCATCTTGTTACTTTCATCCCCAGCCTCTGTTACAAACCCTCCACCTATTGGGGATAATTGTAACACTTCAAAATGTGAAAATGGCCATAACATTGTAAGCATGCTATTTTGCCCCAAACTGTTCTTATCATTACAGTAGCTATCATATTTGCTTTCATTCACAAGTGGTCAGAAATTTTCATACAGGGCAGAATGCAACATTTATCACTTTTTGAAAAAAAAGTGTTACTTTTATCCCCATCCCCCCCTTTACGTTCCCCTCCCCGCCCAGGTGAGAAACCCCGCTGCCCCCCCCCCCCAGGTAACCCAACGCCTCCCCCCCCCCCCCCCACCAGGTGAAGGAGACAAACCAGCCCCACTCACACCTTACACCCTGCTCCCTCCCACACACCCTTCAACCCTACACCCTACCGCCCCTACCCTGCCCCCCCCCACCTCTCGACACCCCACCCCCACCTCTATCTAAATACCTTTCTTCCTTCCCTTCAACACTACCACCTCACTCCCACACCCTGCAAGTCACATCACCCCTGCCACCCCCCAAACACACCTTCACCTTTGCACCTCTCCCCACACCCTTCGACCCTACACCCTCCCAAACCCCCCCCCCCTGCAAGTCACATCACCCTCCCACCCCACCTCTCGACCCCCACTAACACCCCACCACACCTCCACCTTCTACTTCCCTTCCTACCTATCCTTTTTTCCTATTTTCCTTCCTTCCTTTCATTTTCCCTTCCTTCCTTCCTACCTACCTATATACTTTCCTTCCTTCTTTCCTACTTTCTTTCCTTCCTGTACTACCTTCCTTTTCCCTTTCCCCTTTTTCCTTTTTTACCTTTCTCCCTTCTCAAGCCCGGTTTCCGAGTAGGCTTTTTTATGTGAATGTGTGGTGCGTTTGTGTGTGTGTGTGTGTGGGTGTACTACACACACACACACACAAAACACACAGTACACACACCACAGTACACGCACGCACACAATTAGTAAAAACACACACACACACACACACACACACACCACACACACACACACACCACACACAACACACACACACACAAAACACACCCCACACACACACACACACACAAACACACACACACACACAACAAACATACAAACACACACACACACACACACAAAACACACACACAGTACATGCAACACAATTAGTACACACACAATGAACCAACACTTCAGTTTTTCCCCCAACGAAGTGATGGTCGCGCGCGATCAACTCGAGCCATCGCCAAAATCTGGTTCTCGCACCGCCCCTTTCTCCTTCCTTGGATCTACAATACAACCTTTCTGCCCCACCGTAATCTTCGTGAATATATTACATATACACTGCAATGATCAACAAAATACATGGAAGCAGTAACATATGTGTCCATTATTAACCAGTAAAGCGAAGGCTCTCAGGTGGGTTGGGTGGACCCGTGACCATCAAAACAAATCCTCATACCGCCGTGACTGGTGTAACATGACATTATTTAATGTTATTTTATTCACCTCATAAGCATTATGTAAGTATGTTATATAAATAAATATCTCTTAGCTCATTCCCCTCTCTGACTGTCTGAGTGTCTGTCCTCAGGTTGGAGTTTGTTTGCCTAGTAGCTACGCTACCCTACCCTCTTCGGGTGAGGTGTTTAAATATATCTTCTCTATTATTATTCGATGGGGGCTGTATAGCTCAGTGGTAAAGTGTTGGTGTTTCAATAATCAGCAAAAAGGTGTGGGTTCGATTCCCTCACAGATCCTTTACCGACAAATATCCTCAGGTGCGGGAGAGTTCCTGAGGAGGCGTGAAGTACTGCCGGGGGTGTCATGTTCCCGGTGTTCACTGTTCAGGGTTCAGTGCAACAAGATGTCACGGCTGCCTAGCTTCAGCACGTGGGCACCCATAGCGCCTTAATAAATCTTTAAAAAAAAAAAAAAAAAAAAAAAAAAAAAAAAAAAAAAAAAAAAAAAAACCTCGTCTCCTACCACTTCCACTATAATACTACCCTCCTCCCCTCCCGTCCATCTAACTCCCTCCCCCGGCCAAGGGAAGGAAAACAGGTGGATAAGAGGAAACCTCCCCCTTTCCCCTTCCCCTTACCCTCCCCTCCTGTCCATCTACCTCCTTCCCTCTGGCTAAGGGAAGGAAACAGGTGGATAAGAGGAACCTCCCCCTTCCCCCTTCCCCTTCCCCTCCCGTCCATCTACCTCCTTCCCTCTGGCTAAGGGAAGGAAACAGGTGAATAAGAGGAAGCTTTAACTCTTTTTTTTATGTTTCTTGTTATTAATGATTTATGTTAATCATGATAAGTCATAATCATGATAATAAATGGTGGGAGTAAGAGTGGGAGTAGACAAAGAATAGCAGGCTAGCTGAGTAGTGAAAGATTATAGGAGTAACTAAAACCTTGCTTATTTTATTAATGAGTTATCATTATCCTCCCCCCTCCACCTTCCCCTCCCTTACTCTTCAGGAGTGGCAGGAGATCTTACCTCTATATAACTGTGTACAGGGTTCATTAGGGTAATAAGGAATATCATGAGGATATCATGAGGATAATAAGGAATAAATAGTCTAGTATAGCAAGGGTTGGGATTATTAGTTAGTCTTGTTATATAATCTTTCTTTTTAGCCTATACTTTGTGTTTGTACTGCACGTATAAGAGAAACGATCAAGAAAAATAAGACGGTATTAGCGTGCATAAGTAAAGAAATAAAAAAGAGGAAAAAATAGCAATGTTGATGAATGTCGAGAGAGAGAGAGAGAGAAAGAGAGAGAGAAGAGAGCGAGAAGACGATGAGGAGGAGAGAAGAGAGATGGAGAGAGACGAGGAGATAAAAGAGAAGATACTTTGATCCTATTAGACACTTGCAAGTACCAACTACAAGGTTATTGACTATAAAAAGCGCCAAACGCCGAGGACCCAACTTGATGGACTCGAACCGCGCAGGGACGCTACACGCGAGCCCGCAGCTCTACCAACGAGTCACCTGACGGGAGAGGAGAGGGGAGAGAGAGAGAGAGAGAGAGAGAGGAGAGAGAGAAGAGAGAGAGGGAGAGTCAGCTATCTGAGTTACGGAGACAGGTGAGGAGGACAAGGAACGCGAGACACGCCATGACGGGCTTCTTACGACCCCCTCCCCCCTCTTTTCCCTTTTTCCCTTCCTCTAAAAACATAGTAAAAAGACGCTATATTTATTTAAAGTAGTATACTCGTAGGTTTACTTATCATAAGGGGACCGAAAGATTAACCATTGACCCCTTTTTTTTTTTTTTTTTTTTCTTCTTCTCTCTTATTCTCTTCTTTCTCTTCCTTTAATACTATGTTTCATGTATTTTTCTTTCCTTGGTACATGTGTTTACATTTTTAGGTTTTTTTCTCCCCTTTTCCTTCTCTTTTCCTTTGTTTATTACATCATTTAATTTTCTTTCCCCTTTTTAAAGACTTTTAGGTTTTTCTCCTTCCCTTTCCCATGTTTTTCAACCCTTTTCCCCTTTCGGGCCTTCCATAAACATCTCATACTCCCCTTTCCCTCCCTTCCCATTTTTGTCAGCTTCCCCCTTCAACTAAATAACATTCCTTCTCCTTCCCCTCTCCCTTCCCATCTCTTCCACCTCCCCTCTTCCCTTTCATAAGATCCCACTCCTTCTTCCTTCCCTTCCTATCTCTCCTAGCTTCCCCCTTCCCTTAAATAACATTCCCTCTCCTTCCCCTCTCCCTTCCCATCCCTTCCTACTTCCCCCTTCCCTTAAAATGACACCCTCTCTCCTTTTTCCTTTCCCTTATCTACCGCTAAGTCCATAAAACAGGTAGAAGGGCATGAGGAACGCAAGGTAGTGGTGTTAGTGGTGGTAGTGGTATGTGGTGGTGG
>JACEEZ010015724.1:82500-87500 GCA_016584305.1 Chionoecetes opilio
AATACAGGTCGCTCTCTCCCTTCTCTCTCACAATCACAATCGCTATCGCATTATCACTAATGTGTGAAAAAAAGGAGCCCCCTGACCCGTCTGCCGTCACAACCACACTGTATAGACTATAATACACTATAGACATATAGACACTATACACTATAAACTCGCTATATACTATATATATTATACACTATAACTACACTATATAGCATAAGTACCATCATATCCACCACCAACACTACCATTATCACCACTACCATTACCACCACTATTGCTACCGTCACCACTATTATTCAAATTACCTCACCAAACGTCATCACAACTATTATCATCAACATCATTATAGCCCCAATAACATGTGTGTGTGTGTGTGTGTGTGTGTGTGTATGTGAGGATTTTTTTTTCTCCTTCCTTTCATATATATATATATATATATTATATTCTTCTCTATCTCTACTATCTCTCTCTTTCTCCTCTCTCTCTCTCTCTCTCTCTCTCTCTCTCTCTCTCTCTCTCTCTCTCTCTCTCTCTCCCCGGTTTTGGGTCCTATCTGACTCTATGGCCATTTCGAGTTGGGTCCCAATTGACTCGTGGCCTAGACGGTTTGAGGCCTAATTAACCTGTGTCCCATATGGCGCGTGGACGAAGTGAACTGATGATCACTTGACCTCAGTACCAATCGCTTCAGTACCAAATGACATGTAACCGAAAAAATGACGTATATAGGAAAGGCTAGAAAATAAATGGGATAGAACAAAAAACAAAAAATAGCAGGACATCGGAAAGGGAGGAAAAATAAGGCAAGGAGGGGAAAAAAAAGGGTAGTGAGTGGGTAAGGCTCCATATTTCAGCGCATTACAAGAGCCAGTGGTCCTATAGGCCATTAGACCCACCAGTTCTCGGGCCAGTTTACGGCAAGAAAACAGCGGGCTACCCCTAATGCTTTGGCCATTACGTGTGGTCGCGGCCGTGTCCAACCACCCATCGCTCACACCTATGGGCCGGCAGGAGTGTCCGGCGCCGCATTATCACCCTGGTATTAGCATCTTATGGAAGTTTCTTGTTGACGGGTTTGGCAGTTCGTTTCGTGGTGTAGAAGGGGAAGGAGGAGGCGGAGGAGGAGGCGAAGGAGGGGAAAGTAGAGGAAGGAGACGGAGGAGGGGAAAGGAGGGAAGGGGAAAGAGGAAATGTGGAGAGGGAAGAGGAAAAGAGGGAAGAGGAAAAGTGGGAAGGGGAAAGAGGAAAGGAGGGAAGGAGAAGAGGAAAAGGGGGAAGAGAAAGGAGGGATAGAAAGGGTGCCCCGGTAATGGAAGTGGAATGTGTTTATAGGGTATTCATGGTACCTTAGAGAGAATGGGGCTGGGAATAGGGTGTTAGAGGGCTGTTGGGGACTTACTGGGGCTGCGAGGGGACTTGGGTTACTTCGTGTTGGAGCTGAATGGGAGAAGTGGAGAAAGTGAGAGTACCTGGAGAAGGGGATAGGGGGGAGGTAAGGGGATAGGAAGGATAGGGGGGAGTAAGGGTATTGTAAGGAAGGATAAAGGAAAGTACTGGAATATGTTAAGAGTTATTTAACGTTACTGTAGTTTAGGGATCTCCTTTACGGCGTCCAAGATGGTTATTCTGTTGTTAGGTGGATATGAACGATCAAACTTTATGACTTAGAGGTTGTTATAGGGTTATGGCAGCCTATGTTAGTCATTGTTGTACTTATTATTATCACCATTGTTATTGTTATTGTTGTTGTTATTATTATTACTATTATTTTATCATTATTATTAGTGGTGGTGGTTATCGTAGTAGTAGTAGTAGTAGTATAGTAGTAGTTGTTGTATTAGTAGTGTAGTAGTAGTAGTAGTAGTAGTAGTAGTAGTAGTAGTAGTAGTAGTAGTAGTAGTAGTAGTAGTATAGTAGTAGTAGTAGTAGTGGTTTTAGTAATAGTAGTAGTAGTAGATGTATTCATCTACTTATGCTATCATTATAAATATCCTTATTTTCGTCATTTACATCATTCATAGTTTCTACGACCAATGATAATCACACAAGGAATGACGAATAGCCTTACATTTACTAATTCTATATCGATAACTACCACTGTAATAAATCTATACACGATCATATAATATATTTCCCTAAACCTTCACTGCGTACTTCGTCACCGAGAAACAGATACATTTCCTTACATAAAAAAAACAAAAATAGAAGCAGATTCCGTTCCTACAGAGCCTCGTCATTTCTATGTGGTGCGAGGGCGGGCAGACGTGGGGAAGGGCAGGAAAGGGAAGGGAAGAGAAGGGAAGAGCATGGAAGGGAAGGGAAGGGAAGGGAAGGGAAGGTAAAGGAAGGGCAGGGAAGGGAAATGAAGGGCAGGGCAGGGAAGGGCAGGGCAGTGCAGGAAAGTGCAGGGAAGGGAAGGTAAGGGCAGGGAAGGGAAATGAAAGGCAGGGCAGGGAGGGCAGGGCAGGGCAGGGCAGGGCAGGGCAGGGCAGGGAAGGGCAGGAAAGGGCAGGGAAAGAAAGGGAAGGGAAGGGAAGGGAAGGGAAGGGAAGAGGAGGGCAGGGAAGGAAAAGGAAGGGCAGGAAGGGAATGGCAAGGCAGGGCAGATCAGGGCAGGGCAGGGCAGGGCAGGGCAGGGCAGGGCAGGGCAGGGCAGGGAAGGGAAGGAAAGGAAAGGAAAGGAAAGGAAAGGAAAGGAAAGGAAAGGAAAGGAAAGGAAAGGAAAGGAAAGGAAGGGAAGGGAAGGGAAGGGAAGGGCAGGGCAGGGCAGGGCAGGGCAGGGCAGGGCAGGGCAGGACAGGACAGGACAGGGAAGGGAAGGGCAGGGAAATTAAGGGAAGGGAAGGGCAAGGAAGGGAAGGGGAGAGTACTGCGGCGGAGAAATGGGTGTTAAGGGAGGGATTCATCTTACTTCGATCTCGTACAGTCTCCCTGCGGTTCCCTCGAGGTATTTATGGGCCCGAACACTTAGCCTTGCATTGCCTCTGCGCCTCCCCTCGCCCGATTACCATAACTCAGTGTCCCCGCATCACCTTCCTCTGATCCCCAATTACCAAACTTATCGTATTCAATTAAACGGGAAATTATAACGCCGGGGAATCCTGCCTGAACGCCTCGTTAGCAAGCCGCCCCCTCGAGTCGTCTTCCGATATCCTATTACGTTCTCAGAGTCCTTGCCTGCTTCCTTGCCTTTCTCTCTCTCTCTCTCTCTCTCTCTCTCTCTCTCTCTCTCTCTCTCTCTCTCTCTCTCTCTCTCTCTCTCTCTCTCTCTCTCTCTCTCTCTCTCTCTCTCTTCTTCTTCTTCTTCCCGGCTCTTCCCACACACAGCTACCTCCTTTTAGCCTTAACGTAACCCCTTTGCTATAAGGAATTAATTCTGGTGTTGTGCAGTGTGTGTGTGGGTGTGGGTGTGGGTATGGGTGTGTGTGAGAGAGAGAGAGAGAGAGAGAGAGAGAGAGAGAGAGAGAGAGAGAGAGAGAGAGAGAGAGAGAGAGAGAGCATAAAACACGAGTGCACAGCCATGATGAGGGATGGGTGGAGTAAGGTGAGACACAAGGCTCCGCACCGATGTTTTCCCTTCCCTTGGATAACTCTAGAAAACTTTTACAGAGTCTAAAAAAAGGGTAGAAGAGAGGACGGGATGAACGTGACACCCAAAAGCCTTTGTGTAGCTGACATGTGAAAGCTGAAGAGGGGGCGAAGGGGAGAAAGAGAGGAGAAAAGAAAAAGAGAGAGAGAAAGGGAGGGTGTAGAGAGAAACCAGGACGGAGAGATGAAAGGAATAAGGAGAGACGAGACGAAAAGAAAAAGATGATTTTGCGGTTAATTTTCGGTGTAAGAAAATCCATAGCCATGTTAAATTTTAATGTACATACTAATTTGAGAGAGAGCGAGTGAGTGAGTTAGTTGTTGTAGTTGTTTGATTGAGTGAGTGAGTGAGTGAGTGAGTGAGTGAGTGAGTGGTGAGTGATATTGATTGATGAGTTGATGAGTGAGTGAGTGAGTGAGTGAGAGTGATTGTTGTACATTGATTGTTTGAGTGAGTGAGTGAGTGATTGATGATGATTGAGTAGTGAGTGAGTTTTGTTATTATGTGATGAGTGAGTGAGTGAGTGAGTGAGTGAGTGAGTGAGTTGTTATTATTGATTGATTGAGTGAGTGAGTGAGTGAGTGAGTGAGTGAGTTGTTGTTATTATTGATTGATTGATTGAGTGAGTGAGTGAGTGGAGTGAGTGAGTGAGTGAGTGAGTGAGTTGTTGTTATTATTGATTGAGTGAATGATTGAGTGAGTGAGTGAGTGAGTGAGTGAGTGAGTGTATGAGTGAGTGAGTTGTTGTTATTATTGAGTTGAGTGATGAGTGAGTGAGATGAGTGAGTGAGTGAGTGAGTGGAGGATGAGTGAGGAAGAGTGAGTGAGTGATGAGTGAGAGAGAGAGAGAGAGAGAGAGAGAGAGAGAGGAGAGAGAGAGAGAGAAGGGTAGAGAGAGAGACGAGAGAGAGAGAGAGAGAGAGAGAGAGAGAGAGAGAGAGAGAAAACCAATGAGGAAAAGCTGCATGGAAAGAGGCTGCCACCAGAAGAGTTAATTGCATACCTTCGTGTGGTGTTCCTCTGTGTGCCCGTCCGTCTCCTGCGTCACCTTTCAAACCAGGAGGAGGTCAGGTCAGGTCAAACGAGGTCATTCTCACTTCAAACGAGGTCACATACGTCATTATCAATCTTGTGTGTCTGTATGTGCATCTGTATTTGTCTGTGTGTCTGTCTTTCTGTCTGAATCTGTGTTATTTTGTATGTTTATTTCTCTTATCTGTGTCTGTAGTATGTCTGTTTGTGTCTGTGTCTGTGTCTGTCTGTATGTATGTATGTGTGTATGTGTCTGTCTGTCTGTCTGTGTGTGTGTCTGTCTGTCTGTCTGTCTGTCTGTCTGTCTGTCTCTGTCTCTGTCGTCTGTCTGTCTGTCTCTGTCTCTGTCGTCTCTCTCTCTCTCGTCTCTCTCTCTCTCTTCTCTCTC
>JACEEZ010015724.1:92500-115000 GCA_016584305.1 Chionoecetes opilio
CACACACACCTATTAACTATGTAAGCCCCCATACGTGTCACACCTCGTCAGGTTATAGCTACTGTATATAGTTTGTCGGCATTCATTTATCTTTTAGTTCCCCTAGGTAACAGTTCCACCTTTACAGCTACATGCTAACACACACTAATACACCTTTACTTCATGCTAATACACCTTTACTTCCCTCTACCTGTTATTATTTACCCCCCTTTTTTTCTCAACTATTTCGTCCGACAATATTTTTTCTCATCCATTTCGTCCAACAATATTTACTTGCTGGTCATAGTTTTCTTTCTATTTACGTGTACCATACTTATACCTCCACGGGATTCACTCTTTGTTTTGATATCCACCAGTTGCCTCGATGATTGAATTATAAAATATGTAAAAAAATTGATAATATAAAGATTTATTGTTCCTGTTTTGTCAGTTATGATTTTTCGGGTGTGAGATATGTTGCATGCATGAAATTGAGAGAGAGAGAGAGAGAGAGAGAGAGAGAGAGAGAGAGAGAGAGAGAGAGAGAGAGAGAGAGAGAGAGAGAGAGAGAGAGAGAGAGAGAGAGAGAGAGAGAGAGAGATTTAGACGTCTTCTGAGAGAGTTTTACACGTCTTTCGAGAAGGAGAGAGAGAGAGAGAGAGAGAGAGAGGAGAGAGAGAGAGAGAGAGAGAGAGAGAGAGAGAGAGAGAGAGAGTTTTACACGTCTTTCGAGGGAGAGAAGAGAGAAGAGAGAGAGAGAGAGAGAGAGAGAGAGAGAGAGAGAAAAGGGGAGAGAGAGAGAGAGAGGAGGGAGAGAGAGAAAAAAAAATTAGCACTTCCCTACTTCCCTACAAGAAATATCAGCTCCTAAATACGTACTATCCTTAATTAATGCAATCAATTCCATGCTATTTTTACACATGTAGGATAAAACAAGTGGCGCGTCATTATCCATAAATATTAAACTCGCCTCTTCATATTAAATTGAGACTTTGTGTGAAAATTAAGTCATAAATTGATACCATGTCCTCTTACCTCGAACCCTTCCTCTAATTCCCCTTCTCTCTCTTTCTCTCTCTCTCTCTCTACTCTCCTCTCTCTCTCCCCCTCTCTTCCCTCTCTCGTCTCTCCTCTCCTCCTCGGTCTCTCTCTCCATCTCTCTCTCTCTCTCTCTCGCACTTCTCTCTCTCTCTCTCTCTCTCTTCTCCTCCTCGTCTTCCTCTCTCATCTCTTTCTCTCCTTTTCCTCCCGTCCTCTCGCTCTTCTCTCCTCTTCTCCTTCCTCCTCTTCCCTCTCTCCTTCCACTTTTTCCTCATCCTCTATCTCCTCCCCTCCCCTTCTCTCTCTCTCCTCTCCCCCCCTCTCCTCTCTTCTCCCTCCCTCTCCCCTTTTCCCTTTCCTTTTTTCCCCCCCTTTTCCTCTCTTCTTCTCTCTTTCCTTTCTCTTCTCTTCTCTCTTTATTTTTTCCCTCTTTCTTTTTTCCCTCCTTCTCTCTCTCTTCTATCTCCTCTCTTCACAAAAGCATCTTCACAAGGGCTCATCTCTAAACTCTTCCCTATTCCTATCTCTTCTTTCTCTTTCTGTCCTTCTCTCTCTTTCTCTCCCCTCCTCTCTCGCTCTCTCTCTCTCTCCTTCCTCTCTCCTCTCTCTCTCTCTCTCTCCTCTCTCTCTCTCCTTTTCTCTCTCTCTCCTCTCTCTCTCTCTCTCTCCTCCTCTCTTCTCTCTCTCCTCTCCTCTTCTTCTCATTTCCCTCGGAGATTTTTTTTTCTCTCCTTTCTCTCTTTCTCTCTTACATTGCTACGCCTTTCATCATCGCCCTACTCTTCTTCCCCTGTTTCATTCCCTTTCTCCTCCATTCCCCTCCCTTTACCTGATTTTTGCTATGGCACTCCCTTCTTATTACACATCTGGGTTGTGATTTTTTTGTTTATATTATTATTACTGTTTTTTTTGTTTATTGTTTTTTTATTTTTATTAAAATTTAAATTTTTAGGGTTTATGGTATGGTTTTTTGTGTTTGTATATTTGTTTAATTTGTTTGTGTAAGGCTTGTCTCTCTCCCCTGTCTGTCTCTGGTCTCCCCGGGCTGTCTCTCTCTCCTCCCCTCTCTGTCTCTCCCCTTTTCTCTCTCTCTCTCTCTCCTCTTTTCTCCTCTCTTCTCCTCTCTCTCTCTCTCCTCTCTCTCTTCCTCCCCTCTCCTCTTTTCTCTCTCCTCTCTCTCTCTTTTCTCTCCCCTTTTCCCCTCTCTCTCTTCTCTTCTCTCTCTCTTCCCTTCTGTCCAAACTCTCTCTCTCTCTCCTCCTCTCTCTCCTTCCTCTCCTCTCTCTCTCTCTCTCCACTCTCTCTCTCTCTCTCTCTCTCTCTTTTCTCTCTCTCTCTCTCTCTCTCTCCTTTTATCTCTCTTTCTCTCTCTCTGTCCTCTTCTCTCTCTGTCTCTCTCTTTTCTCTCTTCTCTTCTCTCTCTCTTTATCTCTTTCTCTTTCTCTGTCCCTCTCTCTCTCTCTCTCTCTCTCCTCTCTCTCTCTCTCTCCTCTCTCTCTCTCTCTCTCCTCATCCTCTCTCTCTCCTCTCTCTCTCTCTCTCTCTCTCCCCTCTCTCTCTCCTCTCTCATCTCTCTCTCTCTCTCTCCTCTCCTCGCATTCTCTCTGTGTTTCTCTCTCTCTCCCCTCTCTCTCTCTCTCTCTCGTCTCTCTCTCTCTCTCTCTCTCTCTCTCTCCTCTCTCTTTTCTCTCTCTCTCTCTCTCTCTCTCTCTCTCTCTCTCTCTCTTTTCTCTCTCTCTCTCTCTCCGTACAGTATAGCTTCCTTTTCATATTTCCCTTTTCTTTCATTACCTCCTTCACGCACTCTTCTACACAAACCCCACCTCCCTCCTTCCCTCCTTCCCTCCTTCCCTCCTTCACGCACTCCTCTACAAAAACCCTCCACCTCCCTCCTTCCCTCCTTCCCTCCTTCACGCACTCCTCTACACAAACCTCCACCTCCCTCCTTCCCGCCTTCCCGCCTTCCCTCCTTCCCGCCTTCCCTCCTTCCCGCCCTTCCTTTGGTCTCCTCGCCATTCTTCCTCCCTTAAGTAACACACAATTATTCGCCAGGTAGCTTTTAGAGTCCTTTTAATACGACACTTTTTTAATCAGGGTAAAAGGAATTGTGCTCCAGGATAACGGCATAGTATCTTCTTTTTAGTCTACCCTTTTCCCTCCTCCTCCTCCTCCTCCTCCTCCTCCTCCTCTCCTCCTCCTCCTCCTCCTTCCTTCCCTCCTCCTCCTCCTCCTCCTCCTCCTCCTCCTCTCTCCTCCTCCTCCTCCTCGTCGTCCTCCTCCTCCTCTCGTCGTCCTCCTCCTCCTCGTCTTCGTCGTCCTCCTCTCCTCGTCGTCCTCCTCCTCCTCCTCCTCCTCCTCCTCCTCCTCCTCCTCCTCCTCCTCCTCCTCCTCCTCCTCCTCCTCCTCCTCCTCCTCGTCCTCGTCCTCGCCTCCTCCTCGTACGTTCCTCATCCTCCTGCTCGTCCTCCTCGTCCTCCTCCTCCTCCTCCTCGCTCCTCTCTAGCTCCGTAGGGCTGCAAGGTTGTAGGATGAATCTTACCTTATGTCATCTCCCTCTGTCTCGGTTTATGTCGGTTCTAGTCCGTCCTAGTTCATGCTCACTGCTCGCTTTTTCATCAATACCCTGTTTGTACTTGCAATTCTAATAGGATAAAATCTCTTTCTTATCTCCTCTTTTTCTCCTTTATCTCTCTTTTTCTCTCTTCTCTCTTCGTCCTCTTCTTCTCCTTCGTCTTTTCTTCATCTTCTTCTTCTTCCTTCTTCTCCTTTTCATCTCCTTCTCTTTCCTTTTCCTCTTCTTTTTTCTTCTTCTTTCTTCCTCTACTCCTCCTTCTTATCTTGTTTTTCACCTTTGTATCTTCCTCTTCCTCGTGTTCATGCTCGTTATCTTTATTATTCTTATTGTTTCTTGTTTTTCTTCAATTTTTCGTTTTTTCCTTTCTTTTATTTACTCTTTTGATCTTGTTATAGCTAATCCTTATAGATGTTTTTTTTTTAATCTTTTTCTTGTTCTTCCTCTTATTTCTCTTCTTCTTTTTTCTTCTCTTTCTTCTTCTTCTTCTTCTCTTTCTTCTCTTCTTCTTCTCTTCTTCTTCTCTTCTTCTTCTTCTTCTCTTTCTTCTTCTTCATCTTCTTCTTCTCTTTCATCTTCTTCTCTTTCTTCTTCTTCTTCTTCTTCTTCTTCTTCTTCTTCTTCTTCTTCTCCTCCTTCTATATCTTCTGCCAATCATATAATAACCTCAATGATATTATTATGATACAAGAAATTATTATGTTCGGTTGTTTTATCTTCCTTGCTTGTCTTGCTTTGTCTACTATCTGTCTTGTTTTTTTCGTTTTCTTTTTGTTCTTCTTTCTCATTTTCTTGAGTCAATTCCACCTCAGCTTCAGGCGAGTGTATCAAAGGAACAATTTACTTGACTCTTATCTCTTATGATAGCATGACAGTAAGCCGATGCAAATACAGGTATATCTTCCTTTACTCTCCTCTCTCTCTCTCTCTCCTCTCTCTCTCTTCTCTCTCTCTCTCTCCTCTCTCTCCTCTCTCTCCTCTCTTCTCCTCTTCTCTCTCTCTCTCTCCCTCTCTCTCTCTCTCTCTCTCTCTCTTCTCTCTCTCCTCTCTCTCTCTCTTCTCTCTCTCTCCTCTCTCTCTCTCTCTCTCTCTCTCCTAGCCGTGTATCATATACTCTTCTCTTCTCCTCTTCTCTTCTCTCTCTCTCTCTCTCTCTCTCGTCTTCTCTCTCTCTCTCTCTCTCTCTCCTCTCTCTACATGTAAATACAGGTATCTCCTCTCTCTCTCTCTCCTCTCCTTCTCTCTCTCTCTCTCTCTCTCTCTCTCTCTCCTCTCTCTCTCCTCTCTCTCTCTCTCTCTCTCTCTCTCTCTCTCTCACTCTCTCTCTAAGCCGATGTAAATACAGGTATATCTTCCTTCTCTCTCTCTCTCTCTCTCTCTCTCTCTCTCTCTCTCTCTCTCTCCTTCTCTCTCTCTCTCTCTCTCTCTCTCTCTCTCTCTCTCTCTCTCTCTCTCTCTCTCTCTTCTCTCTCTCTCTCTTTCTTAAGAATTCCTCCCTTTTCTTCCTTTCATTTATTCATTTATTTTGCGACCTCGATTCCCTTCTTTTCTCCTCCTCACTCCTCCTCCTCCTCCTCCTCCTCTCCTCCTCCTCCTCCTCCTCCTCCTCCTCCTCCTCCTCTCCTCCTCCTCCTCCTCCTCCTCCTCTCCTCCTCCTCCTCCTCCTCCTCTTCCTCCTCTCCTCCTCCACTTCTCCTCCTCTTCTCCTCCTCCTTTTCTCCTCCTCCTCCTCCTCTTTTCTGATATATATCAACGATCTGGACTGCGGACTTGTATCTAAAATATCAAAATTTGCAGATGACACCAAATTAGGCGGTAAAGCATATACTAGAGAAAACTGCGAACTCATACAAAGTGATCTCGACAAACTATCAGATTGGAGTGATAAATGGCTATTAAAATTCAATTCCGATAAATGTAAAGTAATGCATATAGGCAACGATAACCTCAAATATAACTATCAAATGCAAAATAAATCGTTAACTGAAGTACAGCAGGAAAAGGATCTAGGTGTCATCATCAGTAATGATCTGAAAACCAGTTCGCATTGCCTAGCTGCCAGTAAAAAGGCAAATATGATGTTGGGCTTTATTAAACGTAACTTTGAACATAAAACTCCGAAAGTAATGACACAATTATACACGTCCTTGGTTAGACCGCACTGGAATATGCCGTTCAATTCTGGTCGTCCTGTTTCGTAAAAGATCAAGCCAAATTGGAATCAGTGCAAAGAAGAGCAACCAAACAAATTCCATCTCTGCGAAAATCATCTTATGAAGAGAGACTGCGGAAACTTAATATGTTTTCCTTAAAGGATCGTAGAATCCGTGGGGACTTGATAGAAACCTTTAAGATCCTAAAAGGTTTTGATGTCATTAATCAAGAGGACCTATTCGAGCTTCAACTCAAGTGACAACAAGAAATAATGGTTTAAAAACTAAACGGTCAACGTTGCATCACCGATCTCCGTAAAAATTATTTCAATGTTAGAGTCGTTGATCGATGGAACAAGTTACCAGCAAATGTTGTCGGAGCCAACACAATAACTACATTTCAACAACAGACTTGACGCGCACTGTAAAGTACAATGGTATTGATATGCGATTCGTATCTGTCCCCCGTATCGATTAGTTGTAGTGTAGTGGTAGTTGTAGTTAGTATTTTCATATCCTATCATTCTGCACTATGAAACTTCCATGTTCCTATCCTCTTTAGGGACCATGGTATCATTTCCACTGTTTTTCTTACAGTAGTTGATAGTTTATCTAGTTCTGTAGTGCAGCAGATACCCTCGCTATGGACCAATAGGTCTCCTGGTGTCTGTTACTCCTATTGTAATCCTGTAATCCTCCTGCTCCTCCTCCTCCTCCTCCTCCTCCTCCTCCTCCTCCTCCTCCCTCCTCCTCCTCCTCTTCTTCCTCCTCCTTTTCTTCCCAAACTCAGTGGGCGTCAGCAACTTTCTAGCCTCTTTTAAGTAATTGCTTTTAACGCTGTTCAAGTTTGTTGATGGTCCTGGGCTTCACAACTTTGATTAATGTCCTTAGCCAACTTCACCTTCGTCTTGGTGCCTCAGCCATTTTCAGGGGACATCCGACAAGTGTTCCTCAAAAAAAGAATAAGATTGATAGATAAGATAGATAGATAGATAAAAAAATAGCTCAAATTAACAAAGAAAACGATAAAGAAATGGTTGATTAGGGTGACATTCCGTTTTCTATGTGAGGTAAAAGCGGCAGTGTTGTTATAGTTGTGATTGTGGTAGTTGTGAGGGTGACGATGGTGTACTGTACTGTAGGTAGGTAAGCTATTTATGTACAACCCTATTTAGAGGCAGGTCAAAGAGCGTGTTGCCATTAGTGGTGGTGATGTACTTGTTATTTTTGTTATTGTGATGATTTTCGTGTATGTCCATCATCCTCATCATTATCGTCTTCATCGTCTTTTTTGTAGTCATCAACACCATCATCACCATTGTCATTATATTTTTTATTGTCATTCCCTATTTTTGACACCTCCTTTGTGCGGGTAATGGTGGTTATGGTCAAGGTGGTAGTGGTGGTAGTGGTGTTGGTAATGATAGTTGTGATGGTAGTGGTAGTGGTGGTGGTGAGATGGTATTGGTGGTGGTAGTGGTGATGTTGGTGGTAGTAATGGTGGTGGTAGTGGTGATGAGATGGTAGTGGTGGTGGTGGTAGTGGTGGTAGTGGTAGATGGTAGTAGTGGTGGTGAGATGGTATTGATGGTAGTAGTGGTGGTAGTGGTAGTGGTGATGGTGGTGGTAGTGGTGGTGAGAGAAAACTGCAAATTTCCTCCCCTCACGTTTCCCTCGTTAAACTTAAACTATTTTTCCTTTTTTTCCAGGTAAGAGCTCGTCCTGTCTCCAATTGCAGGGAAGGACAGGTAAGGTAACAAACAACCAGGTATTTAGGTCAAACAAAGTGACAATTAGACCAGGTGGAGGGGATGCATGACCTAATTTAAAAGGAGGAGAAAAATAGAAAGTTACAGCTCACTAACAAACTATTTTCGTGCTTAAAAAGTTTGTTTTGATAATTTACAGGTAGACACAACATATTATTGACTTTAGATACGAACAAAATTAATACTACACATAATTAAATACCTTTTTTTCGTCCTTCAAGAGTTTGCTTTGATAATTAACAGGAAGACAAACCACATTATCCATAAACCTTAAATACGAAAACGTTAATACTACGCATCATTTTATTACTTTTTTCGTCCTTGAAGAGTTAGTTTTGATAATATAATTTACAGGTAGACACACCATATTATTGACCGTAAATACGTAAAAGTTAATACTACGCATCATTGTATTATCTTTTTTGTCTTACAAGAGTTTGTTCTGATAATTTACAGGGAGATAGACGATATTATTTAAACTAAATACGAAAGAATTAATACTACTCATTATTATATTGCCTTTTAAGGCTAGACAGATCATATTATCCTAAGAAACATTGCGAAAAAACTACAACAAAACATAACTACACATCAGTATATTACCTTTTTAGGGTAATATTAGCCTTTTATTTGTATTTATTTCATACCTGATAATACACTGTTGCATTTTGGTTCTCCCTTCTACCTACTTTGATTATTACGGTAGCGATCCACAGACCTTAAATACGAAAAAAATAAAACGACACATTATTCTATTACCATTTAAGGGTATATTTCGTACCTGAGATACACTTACCTGTTGCATTTTGGTTCCCTTCCACTGCTTTGGTTATTACGGTAGGGAACACAACGCCAATATCAATATAATTTACTTCGATGGCCTTTATGGCTATTGTACTGGCGAGCTACTGCGAGCCGGGATTACCACTAAGAGTGCACTATTTCGCTTTTGTAACCCACGCACCCATTCACGTCTTCGCCAGTAATACGGATCGCGTAAAATACGGATATAGTAATTGCCTGCTAGCATCATAATAATCGTGTATTGTTAAACCTGTATGTGTGTATGTATGTATGTATGTGTGTGTGTGTGTGTGTGTGTGTGTGTGTGTGTGTGTGTGTGTGTGTGTGTGTGTGTGTGTGTGTGTGTGAGTGTCTGTGTGTGTGGTGTGTGTGTGAGAGAGAGAGAGAGAGAGAGAGAGAGAGGAGAGAGAGAGAGAGAGAGAGAGAGAGAGAGAGAGAGAGAGAGAGAGAGAGAGAGAGAGAGAGAGAGAGAGAGACCTATACGTAAAGTGACATATTTTGATAAACCCGAAGAAAATTTTGCTCCTTTTCCATATTGCCAAACGACTTTAATAACGGCTCTACGAAAACTAATTACATTTTACTTAGTTAAAAACGTTATTTTTTCTGAATAATTAAATAGTTGAGGATTAGACTATTGTTTTTCTTATGTGTCGGCTTGGTCTGTGTGTGTGTGTATGTGTGTGTTGTGTGTGTGTGTGTGTGTGTGTGTGTGTGTGTGTGTGTGTGTGTGTGTGTGTGTGCGCAGTGATTCATATGGATGCAGTCACACACCTGCCTTTCTACCCTCGTTTCCCCTCACCTGATCCGCGTGAAGGGGACAGGTGTTGCTCTATTAAAGGCCAACACCTCCTGCTCCCTTGCTGCCCTTTAAATGTGCCATGTTTCTGATGCGTTTTACTTGTTTCTGTGTTTGTGTGTGTGCATGTGTGTGTGTGTTGTGTGTGTGTGTGTGTGTGTGTGTGTGTGTGTGTGTGGTGTGTGGGTGTGGGTGTGTCGTGTACGTGTGTTTCTGATGTATTTTAATTGTTTCTGTGTTTATGTGTGCATGCATGTATGTATGTGTGCATGTGTGTGTGGTGTGTGTGTGTGGTGTGTGTGTGTGTGTGGTTACGTGTGTTTCTGATGTGTTTTAATTGTTTCTGTGTTTGTGTGTGTGTGTGTGTTGTGTGTGTGTGTTTTTGTGTTTGTGTGGTTGTGTGTGTGTGTGTGTGTGTGTGTGTGTGTGTGTGTGTGTGTGTGTCTGTGTGTGTGTGTGTACGTGTGTGTGTGCGTGTGTGTGTGTGTGTGTGTGTGTGTGTGTGTGTGTGTGTGTGTGTGTGTGTGTGTACGTGTGTGTGTGTATGCGGTGCACTCACACATCCAGAACATACAGTAATTAAAAAAAAAATTATATAACAGAAATTGGAATTCGGTCAGAGTGGAAATCTGTCAAATTTTACAACTAATTCGATTCCACTCATGTATACAAACAACTATTCCGATGCGTGTGTCTAGCGGCCCTCCTCTGCCTGACGGTGCAAGGCTGACGTGGCGGAGGGGATTGAAAAGTGGGTGAGGGCGTCAGTATAGCAGGTAGTAAGAGTGCTTCTGACGCAAGTAAAATGTGCTTCTGTGCTTCTGTCAGGGCGTGGAAGGGTGAAGCGCTGACTTTATCAAGGGGTGAAACGTTTTTACAAGAGAGGATTTGTATATATTTTTGTTCTAGTAGTAGGATTATAAAGGGTTTGGGAGTGTTGGAAGTACAGGAAGGGATAGAGATGGGTGGTAGTTATAAGGAGGAATAATAGTAGTGGATAGAATGAGGTAGTAGTATCAGTGTCAATGTTTTTGTACAGACTATTTTAAAGGATTATTTACCAGACCAAAGATGTTACAAGCAGATCTTAATTCATTCTTAGAAGAGAAAAAGGCGTACCAGTAATGTACGAAGCTTTTATATTACAGACATGACATATACAGACATGAACAAAATCATGATATATAGAAAATAATACAATATTATAGCGTTACTGGAAAACAGAGGAAAAGGAAACACAAGTTGTATAGTAATATTATAATAACTATACTATTAGTAAGATTAAATGCAATACCAGATTTGGCAAGGGTTAACGAGGCACAGTTTACCAGTAATAAAGCGACGAGGTATTAACAAGGAGCTTACGAATTGTCTACAAAACACCATTATAACAAGAGGCCATTAGAGCGAAAACAAACTTATAAAGGCAGATCAGGAGAGAGAATTGGCGAGGGACATTATAAACAGTGTACAAATAGAAGGGCTGAGGAATTAACGGAGTAGAAGGAAAAAGAAATTAAAAGGACAGGAAGGAAGGAAGGAAGGAAGAAAGGAGGAAGGAAGGAAGGAGAGGAATAAGGAAGGAAGGAAGGAGGAAGGAAGGAAGGAAGGAAGGAAGGAAGGAAGGAAGGAAGGAAGGAAGGAAGGAAGGAAGGAAGGAAGGAAGGAAGGTAAGGAAGGAGGTAGGTACATCATAAACCGATCAAATGAGGGAGGGGAAAGGGGGATGAGGCGAAGTAGGGAGGGGGAGAGAGAAATGACAAGGGGAAGGAGGGGGAGGGGGAGGGGGGAAGGAAGGGGGGTGACGAGGACAACAGAGCCGTCACGGTGAACATTTGTGGCCGGAAAAACATTAAATTCTGGCATTGGACAAGATTTATGGTGGCTGTGAAAAAGACATTAATGCTGATGAATTTTCATGCGTGATATATCGTGAGTGTCCAAATTAATTCCAACAGCAAGCATGGCAGACGAGGGGTTGGGGGGTGGAGGGGGGCAGGGTGGGGAGAGGGAAGGAGGGGGGAGGGGGCGTAGCGTGGGGGGCAAACAGGAGGATAATTGTGTAGGGGGGAGGGGATTAATAGGGAAAGAAAGTTACGTAAGATAAACATACAGGTGTGAGGAAACTAATTATTGTAAGGGTTGTTTTATGGATGATGTGGGGAGTGGAATGTGTGGTAGGTCTTTAATGTGGTAGTTTAAAGGAATCTGCTATGTGGTGGATGTGGCGAAACAAGATGATGGGGTGAATGATGATGTGATGTGGAATGGATGTGCTAATGTGCCAATCTTATATATAGTCGATGGTAAGTACAATGTGACGAAGATGTGATGAGGTGTAGTAGGTGAGAGCTGCAATAGGTGTGATGGGGTAGGTTAAAGATTTATACAGGAATGGGGAAACAATGGGATGCAATATAAGGGGGTAGGGGGGTGTTTTCTATGGGTAGGGGATGGGGGGAGGAATGTAGTTAGGCCTCAAGGGTTATGTAATGAAAGGATGATGAGGTAGAAGCCTTGTAGATGAGGTTTGAGGTAGATGTAATTTCCCTTCATTTCTACACCCTTCCTGATCTCCCTTACCCTTTCCCTTTCCCTTTCCCCTTTGCCTTCCCCTTCGCCTTTCTCTTCCCCTTCGCCTTCCTCCCTCCGGCGTATTAGGCGTTAGCGATGTAGAAATATATTACTTCTTCAAATATTCAAACTCGAGGGTGACGGGAGAGCAACGGACTTCCCTCCATGAAGCACTATGAAGCAATTTAGTCATAATGTGTTGATAGACTCCAACAAGTGTGAAATGATATATGAACGCAAATAGAATAGAAATAAAACAGGAAATTCATGTGTTTCTGTAATAATAGCAACGAATGTGAAATGCCGGACAAGCCGCTTGGTGCATAAAACGAGAGATATACAATGCAGACTTTGTTAACGGGTTGGAAAATACGTCGCGGATAATGGAAGAGGAAACTGTGCACGTTCGGTTTTACTTAATGGCCTAACACCTCTTATGAGTTTACATGCGAGTGCTTTATACACAATCTCACTGTATTTTTGTTCCTGTGTTTTTACTAGCAGGATAAGAACCAATGTGGGTAAAGGTGTTCCCTGGAGCCTCTGTTTGTGATGTTTATTCCTTCTGTATGCATTTGTGTTTGTACGAGAGAGGGAATACAGACGTTTGAATGAAATAAGAGAGGGAATACAGACGTTTGAATGAAATAAGAGAGGGAATACAGACGTTTGAATGAAATATGAGAGGGAATACAGACGTTTGAATGAAATATGAGAGGGAATCAGACGTTGAATGAAATAGAGAGGGAATACAGACGTTTGAATGAAATAAGAGAGGGAATACAGACGTTTGAATGAAATAGAGAGGGAATACAGACGTTTGAATGAAATAAGAGAGGGAATACAGACGTTTGAATGAAATAAAGAGAGGGAATACAGACGTTTGAATGAAATATGAGAGGGAATACAGACGTTGAATGAAATAAGAGAGGGAATACAGACGTTTGAATGAAATAAGAGAGGGAATACAGACGTTTGAATGAAATAAGAGAGGGAATACAGACGTTTGAATGAAATAAGAGAGGGAATACAGACGTTTGAATGAAATAAGAGAGGGAATACAGACGTTTGAATGAAATAAGAGAGGGAATACAGACGTTTGAATGAAATAAGAGAGGGAATACAGACGTTTGAATGAAATAAGAGAGGGAATACAGACGTTTGAATGAAAATAAGAGAGGGAATACAGACGTTTGAATGAAATAGAGAGGGAATACAGACGTTTGAATGAAATAAGAGAGGGAATACAGACGTTTGAATGAAATATGAGAGGGAATACAGACGTTTGAATGAAATATGAGAGGGAATACAGACGTTTGAATGAAATATGAGAGGGAATACAGACGTCTGAATGAAATATGAGAGGGAATACAGACGTTGAATGAAATATGAGAGGGAATACAGACTGTTGAATGAAATATGAGAGGGAATACAGACGTTTGAATGAAATATGAGAGGGAATACAGACGTTTGAATGAAATATGAGAGGGAATACAGACGTTTGAATGAAATATGAGAGGGAATACAGACGTTTGAATGAAATATGAGAGGGAATACAGACGTTTGAATGAAATATGAGAGGGAATACAGACGTCTGAATGAAATATGAGAGGGAATACAGACGTTGAATGAATATGAGAGGGAATACAGACTCTGAATGAAATATGAGAGGGAATACAGACGTTAATGAAATATGAGAGGAATACAGATCTGAATGAAATATGAGAGGGAATACAGACGTCTGAATGAAATATGAGAGGGAATACAGACGTCTGAATGAAATATGAGAGGGAATACAGACGTCTGAATGAAATATGAGAGGGAATACAGACGTCTGAATGAAATATGAGAGGGAATACAGACATCTGAATGAAATATGAGAGGGAATACAGACGTTTGAATGAAATATGAGAGGGAATACAGACATCTGAATGAAATATGAGAGGGAATACAGACGTCTGAATGAAATATGAGAGGGAATACAGACGTCTGAATGAAATATGAGAGGGAATACAGACGTTTGAATGAAATATGAGAGGGAATACAGACATCTGAATGAAATATGAGAGGGAATACAGACGTCTGAATGAAATATGAGAGGGAATACAGACGTCTGAATGAAATATGAGAGGGAATACAGACGTCTGAATGAAATATGAGAGGGAAGACAGACGTCTGAATGAAATATGAGAGGGAATACAGACGTCTGAATGAAATATGAGAGGGAATACAGACGTTTGAATGAAATATGAGAGCGAATACAGACGTTTGAATGAAATATGAGAGGGAATACAGACGTCTGAATGAAATATGAGAGGGAATACAGACGTCTGAATGAAATATGAGAGGGAATACAGACGTCTGAATGAAATATGAGAGGGAATACAGACGTTTGAATGAAATATGAGAGCGAATACAGACGTTTGAATTAAATATGAGAGGGAATACAGACGTCTGAATGAAATATTATAGATTCTTAATAATATTTGCGCTCTTGTACGAAATTGATAGTAAAAAATAGGTATATGAACTTAGCATTTAGGTGTATAGGTAGGTGTATAGGATTTAGCTTAGGATGAACAAAAGAGAGGGAATAAGAACTGAATGAAATAAGGTAGATTCTTAATATTCTTTACTCTGTTGTACGAAATGGCTAGAAAAAATAGGTGTATGAAAGAGTTTAAAATAGGATGGACGCAAGAGGAGGAATAAGGACGTCTGAATGAAACAAGATGTATTCCTGATAATATTTACTCTGTTAAACGAAATGAATAGTAAAAAAAAGCATATGAAAGAGTTTAACATGATGGACGCAAGAGGAGGAATAAAGACGTCTGAATGAAATAAGATAGATTCCTGATAATATTTACTCTGTTGAATGAAATGAATAGTAAAGAATAGGTGTATGAAAAAATGTAGCTTAGGATGAATACAAGTGAAAGAATAAGGACTGAATTTAATAAGATAGATTCCTAATAATAATCTTTGCTCTGTTGAACGAAATTATAAAAAAGGGCATAGATAGAATTTAGCATAGGATGGGCACAAGAGAAGATATAAGGAAGTCTAAATTAAATACGATAGATTCCTTATGTTATTTGCTCTGTTGTACGAAATGGCTAGTAAAAAAAAGGTGCATGAAAGAATTTAACATAGGATGGACCAAGAGTAGATATAAGGACGTGTGAATGAAATAAGATAGATTCCTAATAATACTCAGTTGAACAAAACGTATAGTAAAAAATATTTGTTTGAAAGAGTTTAGCAAAGGCTGGACAACTAGTAAGCAGGAACAATGAAGTACAGCAGGTTAGATGAAGTTAGAGCGTCATCCTTAAGCTTTCCATTTACATATTAGTATTTCCATTCAGTACGTTAGATAGATAGATTACTTGTATAGTACTTTTAATCCCTTCTGTTAAACTAATTCGTTGATGCTTTTTGTTACGAAGCTTTTAATGATGTCTTACGTTTGGTTAGTTTATATGTTTTCGTGTGTGCATCAACATGAATAAGTGATTGATTGATTTACTGAAGAAAAAAAAGAAGAAAAAAAAGGGGAATGTGCATCAGAATCAGAGGTCATATGGCACTATTGTACATAAACATAAATAGTAAATATATACATAAATACTAATATACATAAATAAGTGAGTGATTTTGTTACTTTACGGTAAATAAATAAACTCTAACTGGCGGGACATAGTTCAGGTAAGAGAAATGTACAATTCATAACCAGTACGTTAAGGATAGGAATCGGTTCACATAAAGAGTGGTTGAGTAGTACAGGTTTAGATGGTAAAGGCAAATGTGATAGTTATAAAAAAATATATAGTTAGATTACGAATGATGATAACCGAATTGTGTTAGCCGACTAAACTTTTATATATTTTCATTGTGTTCTCTCTCTCTCTCTCTCTCTCTCTCTCTCTCTCTCTCTCTCTCTCTCTCTCTCTCTCTCTCTCTCTCTCTCTCTCTCTCTCTCTCTCTCTCTCTCTCTCTCTCTCTCTCTCTCTCTCTCTCTCTCTCTCTCTCTCTCTCTCTCTTCTTCTCTCTCTCTCTCTCTCTCTCTCTCTCTCTCTCTCTCTCTCTCTCTCTCGTATTTTTTTCCTATATTTTCTCTTTTAGTGCCTCGTTTCCTCCTGTTCCCTCCTCCACCTCATGCTGCTGTGATGGAGTGCGCCTCTCTCTTACCTCTCTCCTTCCCTTCTTCCCTCCTTCCCTTCCTTTCCTCCTTCCCTCCTTCCCCTCCTTCCCTTCATTACCTCCCACTCTCCTTCCCTCTCTTCTTCCCTCCTTCCCTTCCTTCTCTCCCACTCTCCTTCCCTCCCACCACCCTCCTTCCCTTCCTTTCCTCCCTCTCTCCTTCCCTCCTTACGTCCCTCTCTCCTTCCCTCCCACTCTCCTTCCCTCCCTCTCTCCTTCCCTCCTTACCTCCCTCTCTCCACTCTCCCTCCCGCCAGAGTATCGGCCACAATAAGAATCAAGGCCACATTGTGTTGGCCAGTCTTATAGAGTCGATTCTGCTCCTGGAGAAACGTGCGTGGACTTGAGGAGGAAGAGAAAGACCCTCAAGCCAGTGCTGAAGGGGGAGGGAGAGAAGGGAAGGGAAGGGAAGGGAAGGGAAGGGAAGGGAAGGGAAGGGAAGGAAGGGAAGGGAAGGGAAGGAGAGGAGAGGGAGGGAGGGAGGGAGGGAGGAGGGAGGGAGGGAGGGAGGGAGGGAGGGAGGGAGGGAGGGAGGGAGGGAAGGGAAGGGAAGGGAAGGGAAGGAAAGGAAGGGAAGGAGGGAGGGAAGGAGGGAAGGGAAGGGAAGGGAAGGGAAGGGAGAAGGGAAGGGGGGAGGGAGGGAGGGAGGGAGGGAGGGAGGGAGGGAGAGGAGAGGAGAGGAGAGGAGAGGAGAGGAGAGGAGAGGAGAGGAGAGGAGAGGAGGGAAGAGAAGGGAGGGAAAGGACGGAGAGAAGGAGAAAAACATAGGAACGTAAATGGTGGAAAAAATTGGTAGAACTGTACTGGAAAAGACGGAGAGAAAGAGAAAAAACATAATAAAATAACGAAAATAATATAAAGAAGGTAGAACTATACAGGAAAAGACGGAGAGGGAAAAAAAAACCTTTGTATAGTAGCGAAAATAGTTGAAAAAATTGGTATAAATGTACAGAAGTGAATACATTGATTGAGAATATCAGACTTTTATTGGGTATAATTTTTTTTTATTTGATTGTATTTCCACATGGCCTATATACATTTTTTCTTTTTTTTTGTATTTTCCACATGGCCTATAGATATTATTTTCTATTATTTTGTATATTCCACATTACCTATAGGTATACTTTTGCTCGCCTTGCTCTAAATGTTTGGTTACGACACATATTTTTCCCGTGTTGCTGTTCTGACGACGTGTTTTAATGGGATTGGCTCATGTGATGTTGTTGTTGTTGCTGCTGTTGTTGTTTACGATTTGCTCCACCCGTAGTAGAAGGAGTTCGGGCTTTGGGGGTCCCGAAAAAAGAAGCTCAAAATATAACAGTAATCGACATCAAATCGTAAGGTATGAAGACAAAAAAATAATGAAAAATGAAAAAATGGAAAATTCGAAGCAAACAATGACCCCGAAATGCAACTCACTGTAATTGTAGCCCATGTCGGCCCTTCTCTCTCTCTCCTCTCTCTCTCTCTCTCTCTCTCTCTCTCTCCTCTCTCTCTCTCTCTCTCTCTCTCCTCTCTTTTCTCTCTCTCCTCTCTCTCTCTCTCTCTCTCTCTCTCTCTCTCTCTCTCTCTCTCTCTCTCTCTCTCTCTCTCTCTCTCTCTCTCTCTCTCTCTCTCTCTCTCACGCTGCTCCACTTAGTAATATATTGTTGCTAAATACGATAAGAGAAGTTTTAAATTCAGTTTTCATCATGTATAAGAGCAAAAAGACATGCAGCACTTGCGACATGCACTTGTTTATCAATCATATTTTCTTTCTCGTATTTCATGTTCAGGTTTCACAATGTATTAAAGTAATATTTCCAGTGTTAATTATAAAGCCTAGCAGTCTGTTTTGAGTGGCTTCCTGTCACATACACACTTTTCATCGAGTCGTAATTCAATTGTTTCATAAAGGCAAAATTTCTTCTGAATTTGACAACACTCTTTACATCGCTATTACTTTTTTTCTTTTTGCTCTTATTCCAGTCATTCCAGAGTCATTCCCGCACCTCACATCTAGAAGAATGATAAAGAGTCTGTGGTCAAGGTCTCTTTAAACCAAAACGTGCAGACGACCTCATATTTATTAGGTCACTTAAAGTTGAGATTGACCTTTGCAATATTGTGTAACGTATTTTCGAAACCCACGTACGAGTGTTACACAAGTTTAATTATCTTGTCTTTATTTTTTATTATCTTGTTTATCTTGTTTAATTATCTCTTTTCATAGTATCTTTAATTATCTTGTATTTGGAAGGAAGGTTTTATACATGTGTATCTTATATCAGACATGGAATTTTATGTGCAGCCTCACTTTCTTACTGACTTCCATAGTTGGCTCTTCATTTTGTCCTCCTTCCTCCTCCTCCTCCTCCTCCTCCTCCTCCCCTCCTCTCCTCCTCCTCCTCCTCCTCCTCCTCCTCCTCCTCCTCCTCCTTTTCCCCATCCCTCCTCCTCCTCCTCCTCCTCCTCCTCCTCCTCCTCCTCCTCCTCCTCCTCCTCCTCCTCCTCCTCCTCCTCCTCCTCCTCCTCCTCCTCCTCCTCCCATCCTCCTCTCCCTCCTCCTCCTCCTCTCCCTCCTCGCTCCTCCTCCTCCTCCTCGTCGTCCTCCTCCTCCTCGTCGTCCTCCTCCTCTCGTCTCCTCCTCCTCGTCGTCCTCCTCCTCCTCGTCGTCCTCCTCCTCCTCGTCGTCCTCCTCCTCCTCGTCGTCCTCCTCCTCCTCGTCGTCCTCCTCCTCCTCCTCGTCGTCCTCCTCCTCCTCGTCGTCCTCCTCCTCCTCATCGTCCTCCTCCTCCTCGTCTTCCTCCTCCTCCTCGTCGTCGTCCTCCTCCTCCTCCTCCTCCTCCTCCTCCTCCTCCTCCTCCTCCTCCCTTCCTCCATCCCTCATTTTCCTGCTCCGTCATTGCTTCCAGACTGCTCAGTTTGTCCTCGGCTCTCTGTCTCCCTCTCCCTCCCTCCTCCTTGGGAAAAATGGGCTTCACCACACTGCCATTACTTCAAGCCAATATGCGAACGAGAAGGAAGAAGGTAAGGAAGAGGAGAGGCTAGGAAGAAGATAGGGAAGAAAAGGAAGAGAGAAAGAGGGAAAGTGCAAATAAGTCAGTTTTAGAGGTAGGGAATGAAGAAGGAGGGAGACGAAGGAACAGAAGGAGAGAGAGAAAAGGGCTAGAAAGACGATATATAGGGAAAAATTGGAAGAGGGGATGGGAAAATGCGTTAGTTTCAGAGGTAGAAAGGAAAAAAACGAGAGGTAGAAGAAGGGAGAGGAAAGGGGTAGAAAGAAGATAGGGAGGAAAAGGAAGAGAGAATTATGGAAGAAGGAACAGAAGGAGAGGAAAAGGCTAGGAAGAAGATAAGGAGGAAAGGGAGAAAGAGGGAGGAAAAGGAAGAGAGAGAGATGAGAAGGGAAAATACATTAGTTTTAGAGATAGAAAGTAAAGAACGAAAGGAAGGAAGAAGGAACAGAAGGAGAGAAGAGAAATAAGTAACAGTATTGGTGGAGAGATAGGAGGAGGAGAGACAAGTTCCTTCGGTCTTGTCAGGAGCACTGCATCTCAAAAATGAAAGGAGGAATAATATGAACTCTTAAGACCTGAGGGAGGGAGTGGGGCGCCTTGTCATTTCCATCGTGGCATCTCCTTGGTCTCGTCTCGTGTCTCGCAACAACCAGTCCTCTTTGTCTTATCATGCTGCCTGCCTGCCTTCACTTACTTCCCCCTCATCTCTTTCTCAAGGTCTCTTCTTGGGAGGAATAGAGAAAGAAGAGGAAGAAAGAAAGAACGATACAGAAAAGAAAGCAAAGAAAGAATGAAAGATAGAGAAAAGAGAGCAAAGAAAGAAAGAGCAAAGAAAGACAGATAAGAGAGCAAAGAAAGATAGAGAAAAGAGAGCAAAGAAGGATAGAGAAAAGAGAGCAAAGAAAGATAGAGCAAAGAGAGCAAAGAAAGATAGAGAAAAGAGAGCAAAGAAGGATAGAGAAAAGAGAGCAAAGAAAGATAGAGAAAAGAGAGCAAAGAAAGACAGATAAGAGAGCAAAGAAAGATAGAGAAAAGAGAGCAAAGAAAGACAGATAAGAGAGCAAAGAAAGTTAGAGAAAAGAGAGCAAAGTAGGATAGAGAAAAGAGAGCAAAGAAAGATAGAGAAAGGAGAGGAAAGAAAAAGATAGATAGAGAAAAGAGAGCAAAGAAAGAAAGATAGAGAAAAGAGAGCAAAGAAAGATAGAGAAAAGAGCAAATAAAGATAGAAAAGAGAACAAAGAAAGAAATATAAGAGAGCAAAGAAAGAAAGGAAAGAGTATCATCTTCAGCTAAGCCTTTTTCCTCATCATATTCTTCCGTTCACATTTCTGCGTCGTTTCTTTTAGTCCCTTATCTCTCCTAACCCTTTTTGTTGTTTTAGTTAGATTAGTTAGTTAGTTTTAGTTAGTTAGTTAGTTAGTTAGCTAGTTTGTTTTAGTTAGATTATTTCCTATTCCGTCTTAATCTATAGTTGTTTTAATGTCTACTTCCCACTCTCTAAGCTACAGTATTTTTCTTTTATTTTCAGCCTTAGTTTTGAAATATAATGGATTTTTTGACATGAAAGAGTAGCCTTATTTTTTCCTCTTCAGCAAATGATTTTTTTACTTTGATTGTCAACATTTTTTATTTTCGTTTATTGTCCTCGCTTATTTAGCTTTCGATACCTTGTAGTTTTTTTCTCCAGTCTCCAGTGATGAAGATTATCAATACAACATAAAATAAATGGTATTCAGCTCTTCTCTTGCTCAGGCACATCTTACTTCAGGAAAACAACAACACACATTATCTCTCTCTCTCTCTCTCTCTCTCTCTCTCTCTCTCTCTCTCTCTCTCTCTCTCTCTCTCTCTCTCTCTCTCTCTCTCTCTCTCTCTCTCTCTCTCTCTCTCTCTCTCTCTCTCTCTCTCTCTCTCTCTCTCTCTCTCTCTCTCTCTCTCTCTCTATTTTATGGGATTACAAATATGACTGTTAATAATTTTTTCACTTCACCTAAGTCCAAAGCAGTGACCGCAATTTTCATCATCGAAAGTCCAACACGAATACAATGCCTCACTAAACTCAACTTATAATGACCCCAATGAGGTTATTAATAAATAAAAAAAGTATGTGGCGTGAAGCTTAATTACCCACTTTCCTAACCATGTACTAGATAATTATAAGCATCTGGTGAATGGTGCTTAAGCTGTTCCTTCCTCTGTTTCTTTGGTCAGTCTCCGCCTATTTGCAGACAGAGGGTTACCCATATTAAGACACTTTGCGAACGAGATGGTATTAGGTAAGACACAGGAGGGGCCAGGAAGACAGGGAGGAAAAGGAAAAGACACAGAGCGGAAGGGCAAATTAGTCAGTTTCAGAGTTAGAAAATAAGAACAAGAGGTAGAAGGAGAACAGAAGGAGAAGGAGGGAGGTAAAAGGGCTAAAAAGAAGATAGGGAGGAAAAGGAAAAGACACAGAGCGGAAGGGCAAATTAGTCAGTTTCAGAGTTAGAAAATAAAGAACGAGAGATAGAAGAGGAACAGAAGGAGAAGGAGGGAGATAAAAGGGCTAAAAAGAAGATAGGGAGGAAAAGGAAGACAGTAAGAGGGAAAGGGAAAATTAATATAGCGTGAATAAACTGAATATTTCATGAATATTCTTTATCCAGCCTCTTTTGCAGACAGGGACTTAAGTATATTGAGGTCTTTGGTTTAGTGACTCCTCTTAGTTTGACTCTCCTTCAGTAGCGACCCAGTCAAGGAGAGTCGTCCCACGTCTTCCTCTGAGGGCGGAGAGGCAGGAGAGTCGCGGGGAACTCCTCGTAATGGCCGTTCCAAACTCGGCAAACTGGCGGGGAAGTCACAGTTTCCCCGCCGATAAAGTAGATTTACGCCGACCTTATTAAAAGTGAGCCATTAATTGTGTCTTCAAACCCGGAATTAGTGTCAAATATGGCACGTTCGCCTGAGTTATTGCGGGGAGGCGAATATATTTTTTTTTTACCGTTTAGGAGACTAATGTAGAGCGATGTTTTATTATGGTACAGTTTCTACCCACAACCAGGCCAGTCTCTCTCTCTTTTTCTCTCTCTATCTCTCTCTCTCTCTCTCCTCTCTCTCTCTCTCTCTCTCTCTCTCTCTCTCTCTCTCTCTCTCTCTCTCTCTCTCTCTCTCTCTCTCTCTAGTCAGTCTTCGTTCTCTTCCTTCCTTTTTTCATTCATCTCCTAGTTTGTTTTATATTGCTTACTCTCTCTCTCTCTCTCTCTTCTCTCTCCTCTCTCTCCTCCTCCTCTCTCTCTCTCTCTCGTCTCCTCTCTCTCTCTCCTCTCTCTCTCTCCTCTCTCTCTCTCCTCTCTCTCTCTCCTCTCTCTCTCTCTCTCTCTCTCTCTCTCTCCTCTCTCTCTCTAGTCAGTCTTTGTTCTCTTCCTTCCTTTTTTCATTCATCTCCTAGTTTGTTTTATATTACTTACTTTTACCTCTCTCTCTCTCTCTCTCTCTCTCTCTCTCTCTCTCTCTCTCTCTCTCTCTCTCTCTCTCTCTCTCTCTCTCTCTCTCTCTCTCTCTCTCTCTCTCTCTCTCTCTCTCTCTCTCTCTCTCTCCTCTCTCTCTCTCTCCCTCCCCCCCCCGGC
>JACEEZ010015724.1:120000-130000 GCA_016584305.1 Chionoecetes opilio
GGTATGGTATTTGCAGGGTGTGGACTAGGCTGCGAGTGTCATCATCATCATCAGGTGGCACGGCTCTCTCAGTTTAGGGAGGAGGGTGTAGGTAGGAAGGAGGGGGTCACCTTATGTCACGGATGTAGTGAGAGAGAGAGAGAGGAGAGAGAGAGAGAGAGAGAGAGAGAGAGGAGAGAGAGAGAGAGATAGAGAGAGAGAGAGAGAGAGAGAGAGAGAGAGAAGAGAGAGAAGAGAGAGAAGGGTTGGAGGAAGCTAAAGGTGTATTTTTTCTGTCATTTATGGAAAACTTGTAAATACTGAAATGAGAACTACTGCTTTGTATCACTATAAATACACACACACACACACACACATACACACCCACCCACCCACCCACCCACCCACCCACTCACACCACCCACCCCACCCACCCACCCACCCACCCACCCACCCACCCCACACCCACACCCACACACACATACACACACACACACACACACACACACACACAACACACACACACACACACACATTCAACAAGGGATGGAAATATTACTGAGAAACTTTATAATATATTTACCCTATTTTATACCCTGCTCATAATCTTATTTTATTTCGCCTCCCAAAACCCGACGCTGTAATGCTGAAATAATCCCAATGTTGTTTCGCTGGGATTAAAAAGTTGCGTTGAGTAATTCTTCGTGTTATTTTTCCCTAAGCCGAATATAACACAGCAATACTTTTTCCACTTTTTTTTAAGCACCGCCGTTTTATTTCTGCGATATATTTCATTTCAGAAAGATTCCAACCCAACAGAGAACTGTAAATTGTTGGATGTATTTTTTGCGTGTGTCATGACTCCCTTCGTGTGCTTTAGGGATTAGCGAAACAGACGCTAATAAGAACTGCTGTAGGATTTTAATGGACAGTTGTGGGATTCTTGGACAGTTGTGTGGGGGGGTTAACACACACACACACACTCACACACACACTCACACGCACACACACACACGCGCACACACACACACATCACTCACTCACTCACTCACTCACTCACTCACTCACTCACTCACACTCACTCACTCACTCATACTCACTCACTCACTCACTCACTCACTCACACTCACTCACACTCACTCACTCACTCACTCACTCACTCACTCACTCATACTCACTCACTCACTCACTCACTCTCTCTCTCAATCACTCACTCACTCACTCACCACACACACACACACACACACAAGCACACACTATGCATTGCTATATAAACAACTTCCTGTACACCACGTATGCATCCATTCAGAGAGCATTCATCATTCATTCATCCGGCCAAATTGAAATACTGTAAAATTCAGATCCCATGAATAACTAGACGAGTTACGGCAGGGTTGTGGAGCGCCCTTAGCATTGTTGTGGTGCATTGTATTCTTCCACCCCACTGCAATGCCCTCCACACTGCGCCACAATCATCCACCACTGTTCTATTTTACAGTATTCTTTTCTGGCATATGCTCCACCACCTCCACTACTACCAATACCTACGTCTACCTACCTACTGCCTATCCCCGATCCACCACACTGCTCCACATTAATCCACCACAGTTCTATTTAGCAGTATTCTCCTCTTTCATTATATGTTCCACCACTTCCACTGCTACCACTACCTCCCTGCCTGTTCCCGATCCACCACACTGCACCACATTAATCCACCACAGTTCTATTTTGCAGTATTCTCCTCTGTCACATATTCGCTCCACCACCACCACCACCTCCACCTCCACCTCCATGCCCCCGATCCACCTCAAGGCTAACTTACGTTCCACACGCCATCATAACTTCATTACCTTAAAAAAGTGCGGAAAATTACCATCTGAATGCGTTAGAAAAATAATTCGTTGTGTGGAATTATCTGGTTACACAAAAAGATAAATGAATGCAGACTATAAAGTAAAGAATTATGTGGACGAAAGAATGCGGAAGAAGGTGAAAGAAAGGTGAAAGAAGGAAAGGAAAGAATAGAAGTAAGGCGAAAGAAGGAAGGAAAAGAAAGAACTAAGGTGAAAGAAGGAAGGGAAAGAAAAGAACTAAGGTGAAAGAAGGAAGAGAAAGAAAAGAAGGAAGGGAAAAAAATGAACTAAGATGAAAGAAAGAAGAGAAAGAAAAGAAGGAAGGGAAAGAAAAGAAGGGAGGGAAAGAAAAGAACTAAGGTGAAAGAAGGAAGGGAAAGAAAAGAAAAAAAATAATACCAAATGAAACGAGAGAACCAGGACAACAGATGAGTAACGAGCGAATTAATCCCTAAATTGCAAGGTCGTGCGAGGGAGGGTGAGCCACGTAGCGTCCTCGCGTGCCTTGGGTCGAATTAACAGAGACATCCGCGGCCTCGTCACAACCTGTACCTCTGTTGACCTGGGCGCTGTTTACGGCCATCACCTCTGACGGGGACGAGGGACGGAAGGGTGCATGCCATTATTAAAGGTGGGAAGGGTCATTAGAATTACCACTGCGAATAATTTTTTAAACACTCTAGCTTATGATATCAGTGGTGGAGTGACTGCATTTTTAAGGTGAATGGAAGTCTGAGTGTTAAAGGTTTAATCTCAACACTTCTTTTAGACAGTCACAAGGCGTTCAAAAGTAATGTTCGTGTCCTGCGTGAAGGTTCTGGTTTATGTAGTCGGGATATGCCTTTTTTAACGTGCGTTTTTTGGCTAGTTTTGGGGAATTTAAGGAAATGAGGGGCGTCAAGTGAATTCGTATCTTGTCCTATTTATATTTTTTCTATTTGCGCACACATGTTCATAAAATTTGTCCGTTTATGTGTGTCAGAGAGAGAGAGAGAGAGAGAGAGAGAGAGAGAGAGAGAGAGAGAGAGAGAGAGAGAGAGAGAAAAAAAAAATCCAGAGCAGGTTTTAACAATACTTCAAAATGTATCGTATGTCTTCAGATTTTTCAAACTGCTTCGCTCACAAACATTACCTTCAAAAGCACAATGTTCCTTCCTTCCTTCTCCGCCACGTCCTTCCTATTCCTTATCTCTTTTTATCTCTTCTTTCTGTCGTCTTTTCCCGCCTTTTTTCTTTTCTCTCGGGCGAACTTTAGATAACGATATGGACGCGACCACACCTGCGTATGTAGCACTCATCGCTGCAAAACTTATACCTCTTATCCAGACAGGCTCTCTCTCTCTCTCTCTCTCTCTCTCTCTCTCCTCTCTCTCTCTCTCTCTCTCGCTCTCTCTCTCTCTCTCTCTCTCTCTCTCTCTCTCTCTCTCTCTCTCTCTCTCTCGTATCATCGAATTCCATTTCTGTTTTCATCTATTTTTTTCTTTATCGCTGTGATCATGCACGTATGTAAAGATTTCCTTGGTAGTGATATATTCTCAGATTCGTAAGCAGACGGCCTTGCATCTCTCTCTCTTTCTCTCTCTCTCTCTCTGTATCTCTTTCTCTCTCTCTCTCTCTCTGTATCCCTCTCTCTCTCTCTCTCTCTCTCTCTCTCTCTCTCTCCCCTCTCTCTCTCTCTCTCTCTCTCTCTCTCTCTCTCTCTCTCTCTCTCTCTCTCTCTCTCTAACCGCTGTAGGTGTTTTTTTTTCTTTTGATCTTTTAACCCTTTTTTAAAGTTTTTATCCAATTAATCATCGAAGAAACAAAGTTATTAGAGAACCATAGGCCCAAAAAAATACATTTAAACATCAGTAATTGTCGATATAGAAATAATCACTAACAAATTGATCAGAAAAAGGCGAGAGTGAAGTAGAAACATACCAACATTAGAAAGATAATCGGGAAACGTAACCTAGAAAGGAAACTAGGAAAACTTTGTATGATTAGTGGGAAGTAAATTGTAAATGAAAAAAAATACTTATCTAGTTAGTTATCTTAGTGAGCTCCCAAGGGAAAAAAATTATAAAAAACCTAAGAAAAGGAAAGAAAATAATAGCCTACAGGCGCTACAGGCTCCAACGTAAAAACAAATGAAGGGGAGACAGGAAAAAGTATAGATAATGGCTAACTTTTTTTCAATCCTACATGTCCTTATCGTAAAATATATCTCAGAGAAAGCTATCAATGCAAAGAAAGAGAGAGGAATAGGAGGAAGAGGAGAGGAAAGGGGGTAATAAAAAGAACAGGAAGATAAAGAAGAATAAGAAGAAAGAACACAAAGAGATAAGAAGGACAAGTGAAGAAAAAGGAAAAATAATATTGGGACAAGGAAGATAAAGGGTATACAAAAGAACCGTGAAAATAAAAGGAGTAAGAGGTGAAGGAGGAAGAAGAGGAAGAAAGAAAGAAGAGGAGGAAAGGAGGAGGAGAGGAGGAGGAGGAGGAGGAGGAGGAGAGGAGGAGGAGGAGGAGGAGGAGGAGGAAGAAAGAAGGAATGAGGAAGAAGACAGCAACACAAAGAAAAGTGATGGATAACAGCAAAAAATATGGAAAGCAGAGACGAAAATAGATGTGCGAAAGCATGAAATCCAATAGATCCGAAAACAAGATGAGAGAGAGAGAGAGAGAGAGAGAGAGAGAGAGAGAGAGAGAGAGAGAGAGAGAGAGAGAGAGAGAGAGAGAGAGAGAGAGAGAGAGAGAGAGAGAGAGACGGTAAAGGAAGAAAGAGAAGAACATCTAGCTAATGGAAAAATGGAAAGTTGTAGAAAATTTATAGATAACATTAAAATCCTATAGAAAACAAAACAACCTTCACAATATATTAACCTAAACATCATATTATGGAGTTAGTTATGCTAGCTAGTTATGTTATGCTAGTCAAGGTGAAAAGTTTTGTTTCTAAGTTCTAATTCTTGTTTCAGTACTACACTCAGGCTCCTTTCTAGTAAATTTTGAGGCTCATTTCTAGTAAATTTTCTTTTATTTCCACCGTGCGTCTGTCCCTCTCTTCGTCCATGCGTTGCTCTCTCTCTCTCTCTCTCTCTCTCTCTCTCTCTCTCTCTCTCTCTCTCTCTCTCTCTCTCTCTCTCTCTCTCTCTCTCTCTCTCTCTCTCTCTCTCTCTCTCTCTCTCTCTCTCTCTCTCTCTCTCCTTCAGAGCCTCGCCACGCTCATCGAGGCTTGACGTGTTGGGCGCCACATTAGCTGCTGATCTAATATTCTCTCTGAGCCTTAAGGGCGTAGCAAGAGGTCCGAGAGAGGCACTTTTTATCCCTCCCCCCTTGCACCCCCCCTCCCCCCTTTGCCCCCCCCCATCCTTCCTTCCCACCTTGCCCCAACACTCATCCTTCCCCCCTCCCATCCTTCCCCACTCCATCCTTCCTCCCTCCCATCCTTCCCACCTCCCATCCTTCCCCCTTCCCATCCTTCCCCCCTCCCATCCTTCCCCCCCTCCCATCCTTCCCCCCCCCATCCTTCCTACCTCCCCCCATCCTTCCACCCTCCCATCCTTCCCCCCTCCCATCCTTCCACCCTCCCATCCTTCCACCCTCCCATCCTTCCACCCTCCCATCCTTCCACCCTCCCATCCTTCCCACCTCCCATCCTTCCACCCCCCATCCTTCCCACCTCCCATCCTTCCCCCCTCCCATCCTTCCACCCTCCCATCCTTCCCACCTCCCATCCTTCCCACCTCCCATCCTTCCACCCTCCCATCCTTCCCCCTTCCCATCCTTCCACCCTCCCATCCTTCCACCCTCCCATCCTTCCCACCTCCCATCCTTCCACCCTCCCATCCTTCCTCCCTCCCATCCTTCCCACCTCCCATCCTTCCACCCTCCCATCCTTCCCACCTCCCATCCTTCCTCCCTCCCATCCTTCCTCCCTCCCATCCTTCCCACCTCCCATCCTTCCCCCCTCCCATCCTTCCTACCTCCCATCCTTCCACCCTCCATCCTTCCCACCTCCCATCCTTCCACCCTCCCATCCTTCCCACCTCCCATCCTTCCACCCTCCCATCCTTCCCACCTCCCATCCTTCCACCCTCCCATCCTTCCCCCTTCCCATCCTTCCACCCTCCCATCCTTCCACCCTCCCATCCTTCCACCCTCCCATCCTTCCCACCTCCCATCCTTCCACCCTCCCATCCTTCCCACCTCCCATCCTTCCCCCTCCCATCCTTCCACCCTCCCATCCTTCCCACCTCCCATCCTTCCACCCTCCCATCCTTCCCACCTCCCATCCTTCCCCCCTCCCATCCTTCCACCCTCCCATCCTTCCCACCTCCCATCCTTCCCCCCTCCCATCCTTCCACCCTCCCATCCTTCCTCTCCCATTCCTTCCTCCCTCCCTCCCTCCCTTCGATTATTTCATCCATCCGCTCCTGATTCCCGTTCGCTTTAGATCGTCTTCCCCTCGTCTTCCCCTCGTCTTCCCCTCGTCCTCCCCTCGTCTTCCCTCGTCTCCCCTCGTCCTCCCCTCGTCTTCCCCTCGTCCTCCCCTCGTCTTCCCCTCGTCTTCCCCTCGTCCTCCCCTCGTCTTCCCCTCGTCCTCCCCTCGTCCCTCCGTCCTTAGAAGTCACTCCCCGCCCCTCCTGCTGCCATTATAGCTTTCCCAAGTAAGCTGACTCTCTCTCTCTCTTCTTGGACTGGCATCTCTCTCTCTCTTCTTGGACTGGCATCTCTCTCTCTCTTCTTGGACTGGCATCTCTCTCTCTCTCTTCTTGGACTGACATCTCTCTCTCTCTTCTTGGACTGGCATCTCTCTCTCTCTTCTTGGACTGGCATCTCTCTCTCTCTTCTTGACTGGCATCTCTCTCTCTTCTTGGACTGGCATCTCTCTCTCTCTTCTTGGACTGGCATCTCTCTCTCTCTTCTTGGACTGGCATCTCTCTCTCTTCTTGGACTGGCATCTCTCTCTCTCTTCTTGGACTGGCATCTCTCTCTCTCTTCTTGGACTGGCATCTCTCTCTCTCTTCTTGGACTGGCATCTCTCTCTCTCTTCTTGGACTGGCATCTCTCTCTCTTCTTGGACTGGCATCTCTCTCTCTCTTCTTGGACTGGCATCTCTCTCTCTCTTCTTGAACTGGCATCTCTCTCTCCTTTACTGTTTTAGTTCTCCTTCTGTCTCTCTTAAGCCTCCTCGCCCCTAATTGGAACCTCATTAAACGTCCCTCCTGCAACACCTGCTTCCTACCTTTGTTTTCTTCCTGTTTCTGTGTGATATCTTCTCCTCTCCCACCCTTTCCCACCCTTTCCCACCCTTTTCCCACCCTTTTCCTCTCCCACCCTCTCCCACCCTCTTACTTATGTCCTTGACGGCTTAATTTGTATTTGCTTTACTTAATATTTAGGTGTTGAGGTAAAAAGGAAATTTATTCTTTTATTTTTTTTGAGTGGGAGAGAAGGGATTTTTTTTGGGGGGTGTTTGGGGGGTAGAAAGGATTTTTTGGGGGGTAGGGGGGGTTGGGGGGAGTTAGGGATGGATGGAGGGTTGGCATAAGGTCTTCGTCTTATCGTTTGCTTTATATTTGTAAAACGTAATAATTTTCTCAAACGCAACAATGAAAAAAAAATCTTCTGTTTGCGCTCTGTTTTTTTTTTTTCGCTGCAATTGTTGTGATTTTTTTTCTTTTCTATAAGCATCTTTTAATTTTTTTATAAGTTTTCTTCTTGTCTGTTCGCGCACCGTTTACCTATCCTACCATCCTACGATTACCTATCCTACCATCCTACCTTTACCTATCCTACCACCCTACCTTTACTTATCCTACCATCCTACCTTTACCTATCCTACCATCCTACGATTACCTATCCTACCATCTTACGATTACCTATCCTACCATCCCATGTTGACCTATCCTACCATCCTACGTTTACCTATCCTACCATCCTACGCTTACCTATCCTACCATGCTATGTTGACCTATCCTACCATCCTACGCTTACCTATCCTACCATCCTATGTTTACCTATCCTACTATCCTACCTATCCTTCGTGTCTGCCTCGCGTCCCAGATCACGAGCAGGACCGAGGAAGACTGTGAACGCGCATTAGAAACCTGAGATGCACACACACACACACACACACACACACACACATGTTATCTGTATACACGACAGGTGGCTTAGGGGGGGCGGGGGGGAGAGGGAGAGAGGGAGGATGTAAAGAGGATTAGAGAGAGAGAGAGAGAGAGAGAGAGAGAGAGAGAGAGAGAGAGAGAGAGAGAGAGAGAGAGAGAGAGAGAGAGAGAGGACAAAATGATATACAGACAGACGGAAAGACACAAACAGATGCTCAGAAACCTAATCTTTCCTCTTTCTTGTCTTTGCTTCCCGTTCATGGCAGTATTTCATGTCCCTTCTTATTTTATTTACATGAGAGAGAGAGAGAGAGAGAGAGAGAGAGAGAGAGAGAGAGAGAGAGAGAGAGAGAGAGAGAGAGAGAGAGAGAGAGAGTTGTGGTGTGTGTGTGTGTGTGTGTGTGTGTGTTTGAGTGACAGAGTAAAATAAGAAAACAGGAAACGCACTCCACTTTCTGACTGGCTGAGGAGACGCGATGAGGCAGCCACCACTTACACATCCACTTCGAGCCCCGTCGCTGCGTCCTGGTTGGCTGAAAACTACCAACACCCGCGTCCTCCCATTGGCGGATCTTTGTCGCGCCATTAGCCAACCAGGGGCGGGGGCACTAGAGGAGCAGGCCATTGGAGGGTAATCGTCCTCGGATGCCGTTGGTTGGGCAGAATCCGAGGCAATTAAGACCCACCTAAAGAGGATTGGAAAGCGATGATGGGGCAGGATAATGGTCACCGAGTTCTTCAATGTTCGTTCGAGCGTCTTTTGTTTTCAGCGAGGGATCCGCTTAGCCTACTTATACCCCCTTATACCCCCCTTATACCCCCCTTATACCCCCTCCCCCGACCCCTTATCGCCTCTTATCCATGCTCTGTAGTAATAAGGGGACAGGTAAGGGGCATGGGAGGGTCTGGGTACTGGTGGTGGTGGTGGTAGTTAGTGATGGTTAAGTGTGTGTGGGGGGGGATGGTGGCGAAGATAAGGAAACGAGCGAGTGATGGTTGTTGTCTTATAGTAATTTTTCTTCTTCTTTGGCGGTATATTTTTTTTTTTTTTAGTATATCTGAATTTTGTTATTGTTTTGTTTTGTTTGATTTAGGTAGTGATTGTGGTGGTGGTGGTGGTGGTGGTAGCGATGTATTGCCATCACTTCAAAACTGTAGTTGGTTTAAATGGTAGTTAAACACACACACACACACACACACACACACACACACACACACACACACACACACACACACACACACACACACACACACACGAACACAAACACACACATACACAAACACATGCACCACACACAATGATTTGCCTTTAAGTTGAAGGTCCTTTGTTCAACTCGAGAATAGTGACAGGGGGCGGTGGAGAGCGGGGGGGGGGGGGCCACGAGGCGGGGACGGCGTCACGTGTGCCCTCCGGCGGGTGTTTCAGGAAGTCCCCAGCAAGCAAGGAGTTAGCCTGGGGACTCGTAGGTAGCGTCCCCTTTGTTTCAGGGCCGACTTCTTGTTACATCTCAGAATAGCTTTCCTTTGATTCTGTTATTCTGTTGTCTTTTAACGTTCAAGGTTTTGGAAATTTCAGCTTTTGTTCTTTTATCATTGATGTTAAGATTAGATTCAATGTTTGTATCGTGTATTTCTTTTATTGCTGGTTAAAAAATAGGTCAATTGTCTACTTCTACTACTGTCTTCTACTACTACGTCTACTTCTACTACTGTCTTCTACTACTACGTCTACTTCTACTCAGTCTATCTTCTCTCTGTCTCTCTTCTCTCTGTCTCTCTTCTCTCTCTCTCTCTCTCTCTCTCTCTCTCTCTCTCTCTCTCTCTCTCTCTCTCTCTCTCTCTCTCTCTCTCTGTATTTCTACCTACTTCTTAATATCAGTGAATTAATACCACTAATCTACGTAAACTTTCCCCACATGATCACGTAATTCAAAACACAATATTACAATCCGCCAATCATTCCATGTTTCTCTTCATCATCACTCATATATTTAAGTACCATTGGCTTATAGAGAAACCGATCATTTCTTGTCACGTTTATTTTTTCTCCTG
>JACEEZ010015724.1:132500-142500 GCA_016584305.1 Chionoecetes opilio
AATTATATAATTTCTGAGGTTTCCAGTTAAAACAGTCACTAATTTCTGAGGTTTCCAGTTAAAACAGTCACTAATTTCTGAGGTTTCCAGTTAAAACAGTCACTAATTTCTGAGGTTTCCAGTTAAAACAGTCACTAATTTCTGAGGTTTCCAGTTAAAACAGTCACTAATTTCTGAGATTTCCAGTTAAAACAGTCACTAATTTCTGAGGTTTCCAGTTAAAACAGTCACTAATTTCTGAGGTTTCCAGTTAAAACAGTCACTAATTTCTTGATGTTTTTCTTTTAATTTTCAAAGTCTTCTAATTGGTTATCACACTCGTTATGATCACAACTACCATCTCACCCTCCTCTCTTTTTCCTGTAATTATTAGTTCAATGATAATTAAGTCTCAGGTGTTTTCGTGGTTTCCTCTCATTAGCCCGAGCATAATCACACCTGTCATTAGACTTTTGGCGGGAAAGTTTGGCAGCCAATCAGCGAACAGGGAATAGAATAGTCAAATGAGCATCCAAATTCGCCTCTTCTTCCACCTACCGATCCTCCCTTTCCCTTCCTCCACTTCCCCTCCACCTGCTGATCCTCCCTTTCCCTTTCTCCACTTCCCCTCCACCTGGCGATCCTCCCTTTCCCTTCCTCCACTGTTCCTCCACCTGGCTATCTTCCCTCTCCCTTCCTCCACTTCTCCACCTGCCGATCCTCCCTTTCCCTTCCTCCACTTCCCCTCTACCTGCCGATCCTCCCTTTCCTCCACTTCCCCTCCACCTGTCGATCCTCCCTTTCCCTTCCTCCACTTACCCTCCACCCATTCCACCTCCCGACCTCCCTTTCCCTTCCTCCACATCCCTCCACCAACCTTTACCGATCCTCCCTTTCCCTTCCTCCACTTCCCCTCCACCTGCTGATCCTCCCTTTCCCTTTCTCCACTTCCCCTCCACCTGGCAATCCTCCCTTTCCCTTTCCTCCACTTCCCCTCTACCTACCTATCCTCCCTTTCCCTTCCTCCACTTACCCTCCACCCATTCCACCTCCCGATCCTCCCTTTCCCTTTCCTCCACTTCCCCTCCACCTGGCAATCCTCCCTTTCCCTTCCTCCACTTACCCTCCACCCATTCCACCTCCCGATCCTCCCTTTCCCTTCCTCCACTTCCCCTCCACCCACCTTTACCATCCAAACTAGCCCCTCCTTCCACCTGCCGATCCTCCTCTTTCCTTCCTCCACTTCCCCTCCACTAATTCCACCTGCCGATCCTCCCTTCCTCCACTTCCCCTCCACCCACCTTCACCCAAAATTCCTTTATGCCTGACTTTCGATAAAAATAGAACTAATGTCTCTGTTTGCACGGATAAGCATGCAAACGGGACCAGTTCGCCGCTCTAATGGCCTTTCGGTTACGTGTGCCGTTTCGGGAAAAAAGAATAAGAGTAAATAAGGTCGAGGAACATGGAGTCTAATGCAGTGTTTGAATCTATTGTTTTACTTCCATTATATCGTAACGTTAGTATCAAGCCTTCTATTTCCCTTGACAAAATGCTCTAGTCTGGATTTCATATTTTCTGGCTGGTACAGACGTCGACTAATAATTTACTTTCAGAATTTACTCCTAGTTAGTTTGCTGTTGGATTTATAATTGATGATAGAAAAATAGAAACGTAATTTTGTGCACTTTCTTTTAGACTGTGAAGAAAGTTTATTAAAGTTTTTCCTGTTGTGGATGTAGACGGTTCCTTTTTCGTTCTTTGTCTCTGTCTTCAGCTATGTTTTTTACTCTCTCTCTCTCTTCTCTCCTCTCTCTCTACTCTCTCTTCTCTCTCTCTCGTCTCTACTCTCTCTCTTCTCTCTCTCTCTCTCTTCTTTCTTTCTTTCTTTCTTTCTTTCTCGTTAAATCTCTCTCTCTCTAATCTCTATCTCTCTCTCTCTCTCTCTCTCTCTACTCATACTTCTCTCTCTCATCCTCTTCTCATCTCTCTTCTCTCTCTCTCTCTCTCTCTCTCTTCTTCTGCTTCTCTCTTCTCTACTCTCTCTCTCTCTCTCTCTCTCTTTCTCTCTCTTTCTTCTCTCTCTCTCTCGTTAAATCTCTCTCTCTCTCTCTCTCTCTCTCTCTCTCTCTCTCTCTCTCTCTCTCTCTTCTCTTCTCTCTCTCTCTCGATCTCTCTCTCTCTCTCTCTCTCTCTTCTCTCTCTCTCCTCTTCTCTCTTCTCTTTCTTCTCTTTCTCTCTCTCTTTCTCTTTCTCTCTCTCTCTCTCTCTCTCTTCTTCTCTCTCTCTTTCTCTCATCTGTCTTCTCATCTCTCTCTTCTCTCTGCGTCTTCTCTCTCCATCTTGCTCTCTTCTTCTTTTCTCTCTCTATTCTCTCGTTAACATCTAGTTCTCTATTTATCTTCTTCTTTCATCTTTTCTCTTACTGCGTTCCTCTTACCTCTTATCCTCTGACTCTTCCTTACCTCTATCATACTCTATTCCTTTATCCTTCTCAGTCTTACTCTATCCTACTCTATCCTTACTCTTCCTATCTCTTTCCATACCTTCTATCACCATCTTACTCTATCCCCTCACTACTCTATCCTTACCTCTCTCCAACTCTATCCTTACTCTATCCTTACTCTATCCTTACTCTATCCTTACTCTATCCTCACTCTATCCTTACTCTATCCCTACCCTATCCTTACTCTATCCTTACTCTATCCTTACCTCTATCCTTACTCTATCCTTACTCTATCCTTACTCTATCCTTACTCTATCCTTACTCTATCCTACTTCTATCCTTACTCTATCCTTACTCTATCCATACTCTATCCTTACCTTACCTTACTCTAGCCTTACTCTATCCTTACTCTATCTTTACTCTATCCTTACTCTATCCTTACTCTATCCTTACTCTATCCTTACCTCTATCCTTACTCTATCCATACTCTATCCTTACTCTATCCTTACTCTATCCTTACTCTATCCTTACTCTATCTCTATCCTCGTGACATTCTACTCTTCACTCGCACGCATTCTATTATGTAAATTCACCTCATACGTAACATTCAACCTCCTTTTTTTCTCATCTTCGTCGTCTTTTTACTGAAATTCTAAATCATCTAAACAATATAATTAAGAATGTAAAGTTTTGTTCATGTATTTAACACGCATTTTATTATGTATATTAACCTGATACGTAACATTCAACTTAATTATTTCTCATCATCGTTGTATTTTACTGCATTTCCCGGTCATCTAAACAATATAATTAAGTGTTGTCAATATAGGTAAGTTTTGTTCATATAATTAGCACTCATTTTATTAAGACGTAACATTCAAGCTCCTTTGGTATCATCATCGTTATCTTTTACTGCATTTTCCGGTCATCTAAAGTATTCTAAACAATATAATTAAGAATATGAAGTTTTTTTTCTTCATATTTAGACACATCCACGTAAACAAATCACTCATTTTATTCATCAAAACAGAGAATAGTAATGAAATGGTGAAAATAGTAATGAAATAATAGAAGAAATAGTCGAAGAAATAATGAGAATAGTAATGTGTGTGAGGGAAAATGTTTAAAGGGCGGGTGTGAGGTGCGTGGAAACTGTAAGCTCGGCGGCTCAGCAAGGGGGGCGCCGCGCCGTGCCGCCAGCCTCCCAGGGGGCGCGTGATTGGCAGGGGGCTAATGAGTGACCCGGACGAGCCTCAGGGGGGACCCAGGGGAGGAAGACCTGACGAAGTATTTTGGAAAGGAGCGTGTCGCGTTGGGGGAGGAGGAGGAGGAGGAGGAGGAGGAGGAGGAGGAGGAGGAGGAGGAGGAGGAGGAGGAGGAGGAGGAGGGAGGAAGGTGGTTGAGGAGGAGGAGGAGGAAGAGGTGGAGGAGGAGAGGGAGAAGGGAGGTGGTTGATGAGGAGGAGACCTGACTCGAAAGGAAGAGTAGGAGGAGGAGGAGGAGGAATACATTGAAGGCGGAGGAGGAGGAGAAATACATAGGAGGAGGATGAGGAAGAGGAGGAGGAGGAGGAGGAGGAGGAGGAGGAGGAGGAGGAGGAGGAGGAGGGAGGTGGTTGATGAGGAGAAGACCTGACTCGAAAGGAAGAGGAGAAGGAGGAGGAGGAAGAGAGGAAATTACGACATGGAGGGATGAAAAGCTGTAGGAATGAGAGAGAATAAGTAATGAGTGCCAAATAGGAAGAAAGAGGGGCGTGTTTGGAGAAGGGGAGGAAGGAGGAGTGGAGGAAAAAATGCCATCCTTGTATATATTGTGTAAAAAACATAAACGGTAAAATGTACAAGGAGTCATTGCACAAAAGAATAGGAGTGAAAATTTAATATATAAAGATGTGGAAATTATAAGTTTTAAGAGAACAGAATAGTGAACTAATTGAAAAAGATTGGTGATAAAACGAATAGAATAATTACAAAGTTTAAAAGTTGAGAGGATAATGAAATAAAAGAGAAAGGAGAAAATTACAAAGGGAAGAGGAAAAATGCTAATGAGGAGAGAGAGAGAGAGAGAGAGAGAGAGAGAGAGAGAGAGAGAGAGAGAGAGAGAGAGAGAGAGAGAGAGAGAGAGAGAGAGAGAGAGAGAGAGAGAGAGAGAGAGAGAGAGAGAGAGAGACAGAGACAAAGAGAGACAGACAGACAGACAGACAGACAGACAGACAGACAGACAGACAGAGACAAAGAGATAGGCAGACAGACACAGACAAAGAGAGACAGACAGGCAGACAGACAGACAGACAGACAGACAGACAGACAGGCAGAGACAAAGAGAGACACAGACAGAGATAAAGAGACAGACAGAGAGACAGACAGACAGACAGACAGACAGACAGACAGACAGAGATAAAGAGAGACAGACAGACAGACAGAGACAGATAAACAGAGACAGAGACAGAGAGACAGAGACAGCGACAGACAGACAGACAGACAGACAGAGAGAGAGAGACAGAGACAGACAGAGAGAGGAGACAGAGACAGACAGAGACAAAGAGAGACAGACAGACAGACAGAGACAGATAAACAGAGACAGAGACAGAGAGACAGAGACAGCGACAGACAGACAGACAGACAGACAGACAGACAGAGAAAGAGACAGAGACAGACAGAGATAGAGACAGAGACACAGAGACAAAGAAAGACAGACAAACAGAGACGGACAGAGACAAAGAGAGGAAATGAGAAGTAAAAGAGAAAAACAAAGAAGGAACAGAAGGTAGCAGTACACTTTAATACACATATCAAGTTTGCAATAGAAAGAAAGACTGTCCAGCGTTAGTAAAGTTGTGATCCTCCCGAGATTAATGACGCAACATGATGGATGAAATGATTACACACTTGTAGACCGACCATCCTTTCACCTCGCTCCCCGCTCCCTCCCGCCCTAATAAATGACAAGGGACGATACATTACAGGACACCTTATACCTTTATTAGCAAACGACTGCTGGTAAGAACTGGAAAAAAGAAGAGAGAGAGAGAGAGAGAGAGAGAGAGAGAGAGAGAGAGAGAGAGAGAGAGAGAGAGAGAGAGAGAGAGAGAGAGAGAGAGAGAGAGAGAGAGAGAGAGAGAGAGAGAGAGAGAGAGAGAGAGAGAGAGAAGATATATAAATGAAGGGGACTTTATGAAAATCTCCATGACTAATCTGGATAATAAATTGTTGGATTATTTCAGTGGGGTTTTTTTATAGAATCGGAAACTTAAGGTAAACGATCACGACGAGAGAGAGAGAGAGAGAGAGAGAGAGAGAGAGAGAGAGAGAGAGAGAGAGAGAGAGAGAGAGAGAGAGAGAGAGAGAGAGAGAGAGAGAGAGAGAGAGAGAGAGAGAGAGAGAGATGTACGCTGTTCTCTGCTAGTAGACACAATTAACACTGAGATAACTGGAATACTTAATACGATGGCAGGTCACAGAGTAGAGGGAAGGATGGCAGGATGGGTCAGGAGGGTCAGGGCAGCCAAACATAGGTCAAGATGAGGTTAGGTCAGATCAGGTCAAGGTGAAGGTCAGAGTAAGTGAAAAAACATGGATTGTGGCTTTTATTCTTGTATACTTTTTAAATAAAACTTTAAATAGCTTAGAAAATAAGTATACATTGAGAAAAGTAAAGTAAAATTGTGGACAGATGCGGGTAAAACACTGGTTACTTTTCTAATGGTTACTTTTCTAATGGTTACTTTTCTAATGGTTACTTTTCTAATGGGTACTTTTCTAATGGTTACTCTTCTAATGGGTACTTTTCTAATGGTTACTTTTCTAATGGTTATTTTTCTAATGGTTACTTTTCTAATGGGTACTTTTCTAATGGGTACTTTTCTAATGGTTACTTTTCTAATGGGTACTTTTCGAATGGTTATTTTTCTAATGGTTACTTTTCTAATGGGTACTTTTCTAATGGTTACTTTTCTAATGGTTACTTTTCTAATGGGTACTTTTCGAATGGTTACTTTTCTAATGGGTACTTTTCGAATGGGTACTTTTCTAATGGGTACTTTTCTAATGGTTACTTTTCTAAGGGTTACTTTTCTAAGGGTTATTTTTCTAAGGGTTACTTTTCTAATGGGTAGTTTTCTAATGGGTACTTATCTAAGGGTTACTTTTCTAAGGGTTACTTTTCTAATGGTTACTTTTCTAGTGGTTACTTTTCTAATGGTTACTTTTCTAATGGGTACTTTTCTAAGGGTTACTTTTCTAATGGGTACTTTTCTAAGGGTTACTTTTCTAAGGGTTACTTTTCTAATGGTTACTTTTCTAAGGGTTACTTTTCTAATGGGTACTTTTCTGATGGTTACTTTTCTAATGGTTACTTTTCTAATGGTTACTTTTCTAATGGGTACTTTTCTAAGGGTTACTTTTCTAAGGTTACTTTTCTAATGGTTACTTTTATAATGGGTACTTTTCTAATGGGTACTTATCTAAGGGTTACTTTTCTAAGGGATACTTTTCTAATGGGTACTTTTCTAATGGTTACTTTGCTAATGGTTACTTTTCTAATGGTTACTTTTCTAACGGTTACTTTTCTAAGGGTTACTTTTCTAATGGGTACTTTTCTAATGGGTACTTTTCTAATGGGTACTTATCTAATGGTTACTTTTCTAATGGTTACTTTTCTAATGGTTACTTTTCTAATGGGTACTTTTTTTAATCAAACATTCAATGAGTTATAAAATAGGGGATGAAATTGAGAGAAGTAAAGAAATAAAGGGTGTACATATGCGGGTAAAGCTTAATGCACTGGTTTGGTTTAAAAGACAAAGGAATAGAGTGAACACAGGTGGACATTGAACAAAGATAAATAGTATTTTATTTTTTGTGTTATGTATTTCCGGGTGAAAGACTCTATTGTCCTCGTGTTTACTGTTCAGGGGAAACCAGCACCCTCTTTTTTTTTCTTTTTTTTACACCTGTGCCACGTTAATGAGATTTTCACACACACACACACACACACACACACACACACACACACACACACACACACACACACACACACACACACGAGTAATCAGGTGTTCATTACAGGTACGTGAAAAGACAAAGTTCACAGCAAGGGCGTCGCGAAAGGAAAAAAAAACGCCAGGTTATTATTATTTTTTTTTTTATTTTCATGTCGAACAATATATAATGAAAGAAGGAACGAAAATGAAAGAAGGAAGGAAGAAGGAATAGACTAGCGCGAGGTGAAGGGGGACGAAGGGAACGACGAACTGAAGGAAATGACAAGAAAGAAAGATAAAAAAGAAAAGTAGTGTTGACCAAGTTTTAGTTGCCAGGTCGAAGAGGACTAAATTAGATTGTTGCTAATTGTAAGTCCAGCGGTGCGTGATGAGAGGAGGAGGAGGGGGGGGGAGGAGGAGGAGGAGGAGGAGAGGAGGAGGAGGAGGAGGAGGAGGAGGAGGAGGAGAGGAGGAGGAGGAGGGAATGGGCAAGAAAAAGATAGACTTCTACAAAGATCTGAGAAAAACACGCAGGCAAAAGTAGACACGAAAAAACAATTTAATCTACTGTAATTGAGTGCCAGTAGAGTTATATCTCTCTCTCCTCTCTCTCTCTCTCTCTCTCTCTCTCTCCTCTCTCCTCTCTCCCCTCTCTCGTCTTCTCTACACTCTCTTTCATTTTCTCCTATTCCCTCTACTTTCCTCTCCTTTCCTTTACTTCTTCCTTTCTCTCTCTCTCTCCTCTCTCTCTCCTCTCTCTCTCTCTCTCTCTCTCTCTCTCTCTCTCTCTTCTCCCCTCTCTCTCTCTCTCTCTCTCTCTCTCTTCTCTCCTCTCTCTCTTTCTCTTCTCTCTCTCTCTCTCTTATCTCTCTCTCTCCTCTCTCTCTCTCTCTCTCTCTCTCTCTCCTCTCTCTCTCTCTCTCTCTCTCTCTCTCTCTCTCTCTCCTCTCTCCTCTCTTCTCTCTCTCTCTCTCTCTTATCTAACTTCCCTTTCCACCTTCTCTCTATCCTTCTCTCTCTCTCTCTCTCTCCATCCCGCCTTTACTTCTCTTCTTCCTTGCGTCTTTCCGTAAACACTTCTCAATTCTTTGTTTCCTTTCTTCCTGCATTCTACACTTTTTTTCTTTCGCTTGCCAATTTTCACGATTTTCTCACATGGCGAAGGATTGGTAGAGAGACTTAACCTTGTAGTCGCTCAATGTTACCTAGGAAACTATGTCCAATTTTAGCTTCCGTGTTTCAGACCTGATTGATACATGATACAGTCTTACTTTCAGCAACAGGAAAGTTTGGGTAAAGATGTTTGTTTGTGTGATTATATACATTGTTTTCTTGTTGAAGTGTTATCTTGTGGTATTTGTTTTTATAAATAGTTACACACTTTTATTTCGTGATAGATATAATGTGTGTTTGAAAGTAGTTTTGTTTGGAGCTTATAATTTTTTGGTTGTTGTTTTTACTATTTTTTTTCTTTCTTTTTTTCAATTGGATTCGACACTTTCCTATTCTTTTCGTCTCATTGTTTTTTCTTCTTCTCCTTTTACGTTCATTCATTGTATGTTCTCTTATTTTTTTTTCAGTGTATTTGTTTAATTATCATGTATGTCGCTTTGTACTTTTTTTTTTCTTCTCTCTCACATTACTTATCTATCACGTCCTTCTATCACCTATCCCTCATTCCATTCCACCATATCTCTCTTTCTCCATTCCACCATATCTCTCTTTCTCCATTCCACCATATCTCTCTTTCCATTCCACCATATCTCTCTTTCTCCATTCCCTATCTTAATTTACTTTACCTTATTATTCTCACACCATCTCTTTCTTGCTCCATTTTTTTCAGCCACACTTTCTTTAACACATCCTCTCCCTCTTTCTCTTGTCTTACCTCCCATCCTCCCATACCTCTCATCATCCTACATCCTTATCTCTCTATCTCTCTTATCTACCTGCTTTACCTTATTATTCTCATACCATCTCTTTCCTACCCTGCAACCCCTTTTTACAACCACAACTTTTTTTTCATCTCTATTTCACTTTCCCTTCTCTTGTTTTTCATCTGATTTCACTCCCCCTTTCTCTTGTCTTACGCCCCATCCTCCCCCATCCTCCCACACCCTCACCCATCCTACCCTCTTCTTTTCTGTTTTTGTCCTCGCCCCTCTTTCCTCCCTCCCGGCGGTGGTGCAAATTGCTCTCTGGGTCAACAAGGGGACAAGACCTGCCTGACGAAGACCACCAGAGACGCCCTTGAGACAACACCGTCCTGGGTCTTATACGATTGAGGATCCTGATTTAATATTCCTTTCATTATCCTCGTCCCGTAATTATAGGTAAACATCGCGACGTGAAAGAAAAAATAGGCCAAAAGAAAGAAGAAATGAAAGAAGTCGTAGAGATTGAAGGTTCATTGGGGATATAAACAAAGAGAGAGAGAGAGAGAGAGAGGAGAGAGAGAGAGAGAGAGAGAGAGAGAGAGAGAGAGGAGAGAGAGAGAGAGAGAGATAACAGGAAGAACATAAGAAAATAAGGAAGCTACAAGAGGCCGTGAGACCTACACGTGCGAGTTCCTGTTACCTAACACTACCTACATC
>JACEEZ010015724.1:147500-162500 GCA_016584305.1 Chionoecetes opilio
GAAGGAGGGAGGAAGAGACTGGAGGGGAGTGGCAAAGAGGGAGGGATGGAGAGGTTGGGGGGAGTGGCAGGGAGGGAGCAAGAGGTTGGGAGGAAGGGGCAGGGAGGGAGGGAGAGGTTGGGGATTGGGAGCAAAGAGGGATGGAGAGTTTGAGGAGAATGGCAAAGAGGGTGGGAGGGAGAGGTTGAGGGGAGTAGAGGTTGAGGGGAGAGAGGTTGAGGGGAGAGAGGTTGAGGGGAGAGAGGTTGAGGGGAGAGAGGTTGAGGGGAGAGAGGTTGAGGGGAGAGAGGTTGAGGGGAGAGAGGTTGAGGGGAGAGAGGTTGAGGGGAGAGAGAAGAGAGAGAGAGAGAGAGAGAGAGAGGAGAGAGAGAGAGAGAGAGGAAGGACGTAATGATGGTGAGGAAGAGACCAAGAAGAGTTTGCTGAGGAGGAAGGAGTGATTTTTTTTCTTTTTCTTTATATGTGTGTGAATGCGTACCAAAGAAAATGAGAAGATGAAGCTGCTTATCTCTATTTTCTTTCGCTGTTTATCTTATAGAGGGAAATGAAAATGTGAGATACGAAATACATGCTTGTTTATCATTTCTATTTTTGGTGTAAAAGAAAAAAAATATCTAAAGAGCGACTAAAAAGATGTAAAAAAGTCCAAGTCAAAAGGATAAAATGATCTGTTTGATGTTTTGTCTCTTGGTAATTATTGGTTGTGTGTGAATTTTTAATACGTAGTGTGCATTTTTCTTTAAGGATAATGATGATGTTGATTGTTGAGTGAAGGAAATATATAGAAAATAATTAGAAAATGGATATAAATAGATAGAAAGAAAAATATAATAGCTCGGAATAAGTAAAAATAGATATAAATAGTGAATAGATATAAAATGAATAATAAATGAAATGTATAAATAGTGAAAGGAATAGAAAAGAATAGATAGAAAATAGATTAGATAGAAAGAAATAGATGTATATAGAGAGAGAATAGATAGAAAAAGAGGATAGGAGGAAGAGAGAGAATGAGTGAGTGTGTCAGAGAGAGAGAGAGAGAGAGAGAGAGAGAGAGAGAGAGAGAGAGAGAGAGAGAGAGAGAGAGAGAGAGAGTAAGAGAGGAAGACCCCTGTAAAGTTCACTTCTCTCCCTGCCATCCTGTAAAAGGGATCCTGTCACGTTATATTTATCTGACAGACCTCGATTTGCAGGGAGGAAAGGGAAGCTGAGGGGGTGGAGGCAGAGGGAGGAGGGAGGGGGAGGGGGTGGATGGAGGCAGGTAGGGGGAAGGGTTAAGGATGGAGGGAGGTAGGAGGGGGGAGGGTAAGGGAGGCAGGAGGAGGGGGGATTGGAGGGAGGAAGGATGGGGGGCAAAGGGATGGAGGGAGGCAGGAGGGGGATGGAGGTAGGAGTAGAGGGGGGAGTTTGGGGGGAGGGGAGGAGGGGAAGATGAAGGAACTAGAATTTGGGAGAGGAAGTAGGGAGTGCTCCGAGGGGAATGGGGAAGCGAGGGGAAGAAGGAAATAGAGGGGAAATATAGTAAACAAAATGTATATAAAGATAAAAATAGGAAACAGTGTTATGAGTGGAAAGGGGAATGAGGTAAAGTAGTTAGGAATACAACAGGTAAAATAAAATAAAAACTTAAGTGAATATGTTGATTTTTTTAGTGTTAAGAGGAGGAAAAGGGAAATGAGAAGGTGGAGAGGAGGAGGAGGAGAGGAGGAGGAGGAGGAGGAGGAGGAGGAGGAGGAGGAGGAGGAAGAAAGATGAGATGTAATGTGAGTAGAAGATAAATGAAGGGGAAAGAGGAAGAGTGTTTAAAGAGCAGCTTAAGACAATGTGAGAGAGAGAGAGAGAGAGACGAGAGAGAGGGAGAGAGAGAGAGAGAAGAGAGAGAGAGAGAGAGAGAGAGAGAGAGAGAGAGAGAGAGAGAGAGAGAGAGAGAGAGAGAGAGAGAAAAAAAAATAGGAGAATGTAGAGAGATAAGAGAGATAAGAGAGAGAGAGAGAGAGAGAGAGAGGAGAGAGAGAGGAGGGAGAGAGGAGAGAGAGAGAGGAGAGAGAGAGAGAGAGAGAGAGAGGAGAGAAGACCAGACAGACAGACAGACAGACAGACAGACAGACAGACAGACAGACAGACAGACAGACAGACAGACAGACAGACAGACAGACAGAAAAATAGGAGAATGTAGAGAGATAAAGAGAGAGAGACCAGACATACATACATACATACATACATACATACAGACAGACAGACAGACAGACAGACAGACAGACAGACGACAGACAGACAAATAGAAGCATGTAGAGTAAGGGATGAATGAAGACACGTAAAAATAGAGGGAGGGAAGGAAGAAGGAAGGGAGGGAGGGAGGGAAGGAAGCGTCGGGTTACATGTAAGGAAATGGCTTATTGATCAATCGGAAACACGGCTCGTCTGGCCATTTAAACTCGCCGCAACAACAAACGGTTCCCCCACTTCCCGCAGCCACCTGAACGATCCCTTCTGGCACACTGACCGAAATTATATGACACTAGGTAACTTCTGCAGCAGTTTTTAGAAAGGTAAATACGAGGAACTTAGTATATGATAAGTTATTTTCGGTTATTTTAATTTTCTCTTCGTATTGTGGTACTCGATGATGGAATTTGGAAGTACACAAAAGAGAAAGATGAGAAAGAAAGTAGAAAGAAGAGAGGAAGGAGGAGGAGGAGGAGGAGGAGGAGGAGGAGGAGGAGGAGGAGGAGGAGGAGGAGGAGGAGGAGGAGGAGGAGGATTACATAGGATTACATAGGAATAACAGACACCAGGAGACCTATTGGTCCATGACGAGGGTATCTGCTGAACTACATACTACTAACTATCAACTACATGTAAGCAAACAGTTGGAAACTTATACCATGTCCCTAAAGAAGATAGGAACATGGAAGTTTCGTAGTGCAGAATGACAGGGTATGAAATATACTAACTACAACTACCACTACCACTACAACTAATCGATCCGGGGGACTAAATATGAATTCGCAGGACACTATCGATACCCATTTACTTTACAGTGCGCGTCAAGCCTGATTTTAAATGTAGTTATTGTGCTGGCTTCGACAGGAGGAGGAGGAGGAGGAGGAGGAGGAGGAGGAGGAGGAGGAGGAGGAGGAGGAGGAGGAGGAGGAGAAGAAGAAGAAGAAGTTAATAAGGAAGAGATGGAAACAAAGAGGAAGAGGAGGTGCAAAAATATTAATAAGTGTTAAGTGCCAAGACGAAAGGGGAGAAATAGATACGTAGATAGGAAAAAAGAGGAGCAGGTGATAAAGGCTTGCATAAATGATTAGTAAGGTAATACAGGTACACCAGATGACCCATAGGCCTATAAAGAGATTACCTGTATACCCTAGGCCTAACTATAGTATGAGGGAAAGGATAGTAGAATAGAAGTCTCCTCAACCCCTACCCATACCCCCATCGGAAATTTAGTGGTTAAATACGATAATAAGAAATTGTCACTAAATACTGTATAAGTTAATATGAAACTTGTAATAAGGCAAGTAAAAAAAAAAAAGTGAAGTCTAATAAGTTTTTTTTCTTAAGAACAGTAAGAAATAAGGTATGATTCGTTTTTTTCTTTATGGTGGAAATGTTTAAAGAGTTGCGTGTTACTTTAATGAAGAGAGAAATTCGGCAGACTTTCCTGGTGGTCTATTATTTTTTCAATCAGTACATAGCTATCTATGTTTAGTCCATTCTGGCAGTGTAGTACTTATAGACAACCCACGACACAATGGTAGACATGAACATTTTTAACCTACCCAGCTAAGTTGATACCCTTTGTGGCTCCCGGTCTATTACCCCTGTGGGACGCCGTACTCGATAGTCACCCTCAGACCGAACCTAGTGCCTCGATCCCGACCTTCTGATTCGAGGCACAAAGGCAGACGAAGAGGGGGAAGGTAAATAAGTTAATAGGGAAGAGACACGGCAGACAAGAAGGAGCAGGATGAGGTATCAGTGTGGACAGTAATTGTGGAGAGAAGCTGTGTGTGTGTGTGTGTGTATGTGCGTGTGTGTGTGTGTGTGTATGTGTGTGTGTGTATGTGCGTGTGTGTGTGTGTGTGTGTGTGTGTGTGTGTGTGTGTGTGTGTGTGTGTGTGAGTGTGTGTGTGTGCGTGTGTGTGTGTCACCTTGAGTGCCACACCCATTCAGGCACAAGAGAGGAAGGACTTGGACTGTTGACGTGTAACTGGGCACGATCAATAGTTTACACGGCTTGGACGATCAGCTACTCCTCCTCCTCCTTCTCCTCCTCCTCCTCCTCCTCCTCCTCCTCCTCCTCCTCCTCCTCCTCCCTCCTCCTCCTCCTCCTCCTCCCCTCCTCCTCCTCCTCCTCCTCCTCCTCCTCCAAATCCCTTCCTATCCCCTATCTCTTTCACCTCCTCTCGTATTCTCCTCCATGTCAATAAATGATGTCCCTACCTCTTTCCTCCACTTGCTTTTTCGTACTCTTCTTTTTTCTCCTTTTTTTCTCATATTTTCCCTTTTCTAGTATCTGTTTCATCCTCATTTTTCTTTTCTATTCCTTTTTTTTTCCCTGTGACTTTTTTCCTCCTTTTCTTCTTTTTCTCCCCTTTTTTCCTCCTTTTTTCCTTTTTTCTCCCCTTTTTTCCTCCTTTTTTCCTCCTTTTCTCCTTTTTTCCTCCTTTTTTCCTTTTTTCCTCCTTTTCTCCTTTTTTCTCCCCTTTTTCCTCCTTTTCTCCTTTTTTCTCCCCATTTTTCCTTTTTTCTCCCCTTTTTCCTCCTTTTTCCTCCCCTTTTTTCCTCCTTTTCTCCCTTTTTCTCCCCTTTTTTCCTCCTTTTTTTTTCCTTTTTTCTCCCCTTTTTTCCTCCTTTTTTCCACCTTTTTTCCTCCTTTTCTCCTTTTTTCTCCCCTTTTTCCTCATTTTTTCCTTTTTTCCTCCTTTTCTCCTTTTTTCTCCCTTTTTTTCTTTTTTTCCCCTTTTTCCTCCTTTTTCCTCCCCTTTTTTCCTCCTTCTCTCCTTTTTTCTCCCCTTTTTTCTCCCCTTTTTTCCTCCTTTCTCCTTTTTTCTCCCCTTTTTTCCTCCTGTTCTCCTTTGTTCTCCACTTTTTTCCTTTTTTCTCCCCTTTTTTCCTCCTTTTCTCCTTTTGTCTCCCCTTTTTTCCTCCTTTTCTCCTTTGTTCTCCCCTTATTTCCTCCTTTTCCCCTTTTTTCCTCCTTTTCTCCTTTTTTCTCCCCTTTTTTCCTCCTTTTTTCCTTTTTTCTCCCCTTTTTTTTCCTCCTTTTTTCCTTTGTTCTCCCTTTTTTCCTCCTTTTCTCCTTTGTTCTCCCCTTATTTCCCTCCTTTTCCCTTTTTTCCTCCTTTTCTCCTTTTTCTCCCCTTTTTCCTCCTTTTTCCTTTGTTCTCCTCTTTTTTCCTCCTTTTTCTCCTTTTTCTCCCCTTTTTCCTCCTTTTTTCCTTTGTTCTCCCCTTTTTTCCTCCTTTTCTCCTTTTTTCTCCCCTTTTTTTCCTCCTTTTTTCCTTTGTTCTCCCTTTTTTCCTCCTTTTCTCTTTTTTCCTCTTCTTTTTTCTCCTTTTCTCCTTTTTTCTCCCCTTTTTTCCTCTTTCCACTCTACATCTCGTCCTATTTTTTCCCTTTTCTTTATCCTCCGTCTCTTACTTGTCCTTTTCCATAACCCAATCATCTATCTCTTTCCTTTCCCTTCTTTCCCTCCCTTTTTTGGTATAATCCCTATGTCTTCTCTCTCTCTCTCTCTCTCTCTCTCTCTCTCTCTCTCTCTCTCTCTCTCTCTCTCTCTCTCTCTCTCTCTCTCTCTCTCCTCTCTCTCTCTCTCTCTCTCACCCACCTCGCGTCCACCCTCACTCAATCACTTGTCACTGTTAATGGACTCTGTTGGACTTTATATAGCTCTCACACTCTCCCTCTCTTTGTCCCTCCCACCCTCACTAACTTGACGGGTTGACTCTCTCTCTCTCTCTCTCTCTCTCTCTCTCTCTCTCTCTCTCTCTCTCTCTCTCTCTCTCTCTCTCTCTCTCTCTCTCTCTCTCTCTCTCTCTCTCTCTCTCTCTCTCTCTCTCTTCTCTCTCTCTCTCCTCTCTCTCTCTCTCTCTCTCTTTCATCAACATCTTATGGTTAAATTCTCTTTATTCTTAATCTCTGGCTCGTGAAAGAGAAAATGATGGCTCCAATGAGAGAGAGAGAGAGGAGAGAGAAGAGAGGAGGAGAGAGGAGAGGGGAGAGAGAGGGAGAGAGAGAGAGAGAGAGGAGAGAGAGAGAGAGAGAGAGAGAGAGAGAGAGAGAGAGAGAGAGAGAAAGAAAGAAGGGTGAAGGGATTGAGAGCTTAATGTCGACAGCCGGTCGCCTCTGGAAACCTGAAGGGATTTGTGAAAACAAGGGGATTGGCGGAGCTGGTGACCACCTCCCACTAGTGAGAAGCTGCAGGAGGAGGAGGAGGAGGAGGAGGAGGAGGAGGAGGAGGAGGAGGAGGAGGAGGAGGAGGAGGAGGAGGAGAGGAAGTTGAGGAAGTAGGAGGAGGAGGAGGAAGGGATAGGATTACACAGGAATACATAGGAATACCAGAGACCTTACGACCTGTGTTTATATATGACGATTGTATCTGTTGAAGTGCACGGGTACCAAAGCATGAGTGATAGATCAGGATAGCACAGAACAAGACTCCTCCCCACCCACCTCTCCCTTTGGCCACGTACCGGTACTAGATAGAATAGAGCACCATGTACCGTAAAGAAAACGAGGTAATGAAAACTCTATAGGAAAAAAGGTAAATTATAAATATAGAGAGGTAAATAAGAGGGTAAAATACAAGAGCCCTTCGAGAGCCCATACCTTCGTTAAGGCTGAACGAGCGAATTATAATACAATTTCTACTAAACACAATATTTTTAGCAATGTTGATACTATTACACATCGTAAAGTTAATCATCTCTAAGTTATGCCAAGATCCACTTCTGGTGATATTTTTATGTAATTTCGTCTATAAGTTTTTGCGTAATCCTGCTAACACACACACTCACACACATACACATACACCCAGACCGAGGGTAAAACATGACTTACTTAGTGGAGGTAACTAGAGTAGCTACCACTGTACTTTATTCGGGAAGTGGAGTTACCGGGACTAAGCTATCGTGAGTGCCCTTGCCAAACTGAATTGAGTATATAGTTCTGATGCATCATGTAGGTGAAGTAACAGGGGGAGAATACCATAAGTAATGCTAGCCAGGTGCTGCTGTGACACTTCTTATCTTCACCTCATCACCTCATCTTCACATAACAATGAAGACTAGGAAAAAAGACAGATACATGTTTTGTTTTTCCTTTGAAATATTTGTTGTCAGGACATAAAACTATACATAGTAATCCCGCTGAGTACTGTGGCTGGGAGTCTGTTTCAAGGGTCAGTAATGTAAATATTGGAATACAGTACCTACGTATTGTGTGTTAATTCTCCTACATCTCTGTACCCTTAATTTCATAACGTTACCTCTTGTTTCTGTCCTGTGATGTGTCTCAAATGGTCGTAATGGATTGATTTTGTTGAAGCTGTTTAGTTTTTCGAAAATGAGGAGGAGGAGGAGGAGGAGGAGGAGGAGGAGGAGGAGGAGGAGGAGGAGGAGGAGGAGGAGGAGGAGGAGGAGGAGATAGAAGAAGGTAAGGTGCGGGCTTAAGAGAAACGAGATTGGAGGATAGGGAAACATGTATTAGAGTAAAAAAAAAACACGTCGAGAGAGAGAAAAAAAAAATACACTGCAGGACTCGAGCCTAACAAGACAATGCTAATTTCTAAACAAGAATAATAGTTGTGTAAATACTGCTGCTGTTCACGGTATTATGTAGATAAACAAAAAGATTAAACAATTAAAAACCAATATCAAGGTTATTAAAGGGCGTGTGTGTGTGTGTGTGTGTGTGTGTGTGTGTGTGTGTGTGTGTGTGTGTGTGTGTGTGTGTGTGTGTGTGTGTGTGTGAAATACGGTACACAGAGAGTAATGGACATGCTCCCTCCAATTAGCAGTATTTTAGTAGAGGAGGAGGAGGAGGAGGATTAATACTTCCCGTAGCGAGTTAGGAGGTGTCTCCCAACCCACTATATCCTCCTCCTCCTCCTCCTCCTCCTCCTCCTCCTCCTCCTCCTCCTCCTCCTCCTCCTCCTCCTCGTATGTATTCGTCAAAAGGAATTTACAAACATAACAATGAACACTTAGATGCTGATTGCCTCATCCAGGCTGGCATCGTACACAAAGATATAACTTATAAGTTAAGAAGTAAAACAAGTAATACAGAACACAGTCATCAAAGTGACATTCTTATTAGTCACCAGTTATCATAGAGGATCACCACTCAAATAAATCTAAAAACTCAAACATTACATCGGTAAATTTAAACAATATCTTCTGTATGTAGTACGCGAGGCTCTCTCTTCTCTCGCATACACTTTCATTCCGTCTCCCTCACTTTTTTGTTGTTGTTGTTATTTTGTGCTATTTTTATTTTATTATCCCCTCGAGACCCAGATCTTTCCTTTGCTATAGGAAATCGTTTGTTATTAGCCATAAAACTACGAAAAAGTAACTAAATAAACCAAATTAGCTAATGGACAAGGATATTAAACAGGTCATATCTATATAATGCTGCCTATGTTCATTGAAATCGTCTACTGGTGGTTATATTACAATGAAAATAACGTTCTGGGTCTCAAGGGGTTATATTAGTTATTTGAGGTGGCAGCCATGGTACCTGGAACTGTCGCCGATAGGAATTCTCGCCGCCGTCGTCGAGTGTTCCAATTCTTGATATTACAGGACCCAATATATACATTTAATCAAGTTTTACCCGCGTTTCTGCTTTCAGGGATGAAATACTATCGTTAGCTTGATCAGTTAGGTTAAGTTAGGTGCCAATGTCCAGGTTAGGTTAACATTTCCACGTCGGCGAGAGTTCTAAGTTGGTGTTTCGGCGAGAATTCCCATCGGCGACAGCTCCATAAACCGCAGCCACATACCACATTTACCACGTGTAGGTCGGCGAAGGTTTGGTCTCACTCCTCACTGTGCGGCGTCGTGGTGGTTTGAAGGTAGTGGTCCGTAGTTTAGCTAATACCTTCCTTATAGACCGGCGGCTCTCCTGTTTTCTTGCTCCTTTGTAACCTTTCTGGTTCATAATTTAGCCTCAATTAATTATCCAACCACAAACTAATTATATAGTTTGATACGAGGATCCTGAGGTGATGTCCTTCCCTCACTTTCCTTTTCCTCCTCTTGTTTCCTCCTTTATTCCTTCCTTCGCTTTCCTTTCCTTTCCTCATTATACTTTTTATCTCTCATTTTCATCTCCTTCTCTCCCTTTAATCTGATTCTCTCTCTCGCTCCCTCTTTCCTTCCACTTTCTTTCCTTCCTTCCTTCCTTCCCTTTACTTTGTTTTCATCTCTCTCTCCCTTTCCCTTCCTTTCCGCTGTTCCTTTCCCTTTCCTCTTCCTCTTCTTCCTTTCCTTCCCTCCCTTCTCTCTTCTTCCCTCCCTTCTCCCTCCTTCCCTCCCTCGTGACCTCCTTTCCTCCATGTCTCTCTCCGTCGTTGATCGTATTTCCAAACTCTGTAGTCTCACTTTCATAGTAAACATTAAACAAAACTTTACCTCATTTACATTTTTATGCGGCGTTCATATAAGAAGCGATGGCAATGTATCTGTCTGTGTGTCTGTCTGTCTGTCTTTTCTTAAACTTCCTTTCCTCACCCACCATTGTTTCTTTCTTATTTGTTTAGTTCTTCTCTTATTATTTTTATTTCTATGTTGACGTAACTTTGTATCCTCTTTCACCATATATTACGATGAATTATATATAAACAATGTTACGAAATAGTCCTGGTAGACCACAACCCTCATCATCTTCATCATAATGTCTCCTCTTCTTCATCATTATCCTCATCACCATCACCACGTCCTCTTCTTCTTTCTCTTCCTCTTCACCACCATCACCATCATCATTATCAAGTCCTCCTCCTCTTCCTCATCACCATCACCATAACATCACCACGTCCTCCTCTTCTTCCTCATCACCACAACCATCACCATCACCACGTCCTCTTCATCCTCCTCCTCCTCATCATCACCGCGTCAATGGATACAGTAACACAATCAGGTCCTTCGTCGGGCAGCTCTTCAGTCCCACAGCCTTGCCTGGAGAGTCCTTGAGCGTGGGCCAGAGGATGGGCTTAAGAGGTAAAGAGGCGGAGGTTGACAACTTGAGGGAAGGTTGGGTTGTGTTATACAAGACGACGCGAGGACGGGGGAGGGGAGGGGAGAGGGAGAGCAGTGAGGGGAAAGAGGGGACAGTGGAGGAGAAGGAGGGGACAGTGGAGGGGATTAAAAGGAGAAGAGGGAGGGCAAGGAGGACAGTGAGGGGAAGGAGGGGACAGTTGAGGGGATGGGGCAGGGAGGACAGTGAGGGCAAGGAGGACAGTGAGGGGAAGGAGGGGACAGTTGAGGGGATTAAAAGGGGAAGAGGGAGGACAAGGAGGACAGTGAGGGGAAGGAGGGGACAGTGAAGGGGGAAAAAGGGGAAGGTGGAGGAGGGTGTGGTGGAGTTTAGAGGCCGATAAGACGTGTAGGATGGAAGAATTGGATGGTAAAGGAGGTAAAGTTGTTTGGATATAAATGTGCCTGATTTCTAGAGGCTTGATGAGAAAAAAGAGAATATGGAAATACAGAAGGAGGATAGAAAGGATTGAGAGGAGTTGAAGTTATAATATAAATGTGATTGATTTTATAGAGGATTGATGAAGAGGAGGAGGATACGGGAATACAGACGGAGGTTAAAATAGAGGATTTCAAAGGATTACAAAGGAAATACAAACAGCAAAATACCATTAGGTCCCTACATGGCTGTTTGATTTAACTACACTACTCTAACTAGATAATAAGAGAGAAAGGATAGTAAAGTAGAAAGGAGAGGAGAAGAAGAGGAAAGAGGAGAAGTAGAAGATAGAGGAATAAAAGAAGCTAGAGAAAGATGATGAATAGGAAGAGACGTAACGACGAAGAGAAAATAGAAGCCAAGGGGGTGAGGATTTGATGGAAGAGGAAAAGGAGCAAGTATTAAAATGAAATATAAGGAAGATACGCAGGAAAATAGATACAAAAGAAGAAGAAATAAAGCAGCAATAGAAACAGAAGGATGTGACAAACTAAACAAAAACATGAATAAGGAGATGAAACACACCAACCAAAGCATGTCTACCAAATGTCTTCTGCTTTTTTTTTTTTTTTTTTTTTTTTTTTTCTTATATTATCCTTTTTTTTTTTTATTTATTTATTTCCATCAGGTTTTTTTTTTTTTTTTTTTTTAAAGTTTTTTTTTAGGGGGTAATGCTTGTTCTTTGCTAGGTTTTTTTCAGGATTATTGTATACCTTAGAGCTAAGGACACGCTGTAAGGGGGAGGGGGAGGGGCCTTCTGCTTTACTATCGTGGTTTTTTTTCCTAACTTTTTTATCTTCACTTTTTTCATCAGTATTATTATTATTATTAAAAAAATGGGTTTACAGTTTACAGTTGTTATAGATTAAGTAAAATGTGATGGAATTTGGAAAAGACATAATTTATCACCAGTAGGACAAAATCAATCAATATGAGAGAGAGAAGAAGGTGAAGGAGGTAGAAAAAAGGACACAACAGCAATGGATGAAACTGAGACATCGAGATAGCAACGTACACCGTCAATAAAAAGTATCAGGGATGTTAACCCCTTGAGACCCAGAACGTAATTTCCATCGTAATTTGGGTGCCATTAGACGATTTTTGGTGACTATAAGCAATATTTTATAGCTATGACATGTTTTGTATCATTGTCCACTAACTAATTTGGTATATTCAGCTACTTTTTTTAATTTTATGGCTCGACAACATAGATTTTTTTGTAGCAAAGGAAAGATCTGGGCGTGAAGTTCAGGGAGTCCGATGCCTACCGTAAACATTCAATCAACCGTTTATTTACAACGTGTGGTAAGCCGCCCACTGATACTTCCACTGTCCTTCGCTCCGTGGTGTCATAATGTATCGTGCATATTGTGAACTGATACTTGTTACACCTTGTTAGGCATGAAATGGTTAGCCTTGAAAAGTGTGCAATATTTCATAGGTCAAGTCTCAATTTCTTTGCCATCGCATCTTTAGTTGTTTATTTCCTCACTTGTTGGTTAGATGATACTTCTATAACGCATTTATAGGATAGAAATAACAAGTGTGTGTGAAACAACAAAATAAGCTTGGGATGAGTTTTTAGAGGCAACTATCGAGGTGTGAAAAGACATCAGATGGAAGTTTTTAGTCTGGCGCTGCTTGCATTGTTTACTTCCCACAATGCCTCACCGCTCCCTGCCTGCCTGCCTGCCTCCCGTCACCCGCGCGTGTTTGTGTTGTGAGTGATTACCTGCATCTTAACCGTGTGTCATCCGCGTCCCGTGATATCCAAGCGGTCTAATCAGGTATGGAACTCATCACCACCACACCACAGAACATCGCGGACGAGGTAAGTGTTGGTGATGCCGTCATTGGGGGTAGAAATCGCTTAAAGTAATGATGTGAGAGGGAGCAGATGAGTGGTGGCAATGAGTGGCAATGAGGTGGCAATGAGTGGTGTTTACTCTCCACATTAATGGCTCGGTTTAGTTTCCCTGGGTGCAATCATTACCGATACATGCTATTATGTTGCCGTGATGGTGGTATGTATCTGTGAATGATGGTATTATGCGTTGATGGGCTGGAGGGACACATTATTAAGTTCAGGGTGTTGTTTGGGTAGCCCGCTTGGCTGCCTGGCTGTGGCGGCGCGGGGAGGACGGGAGGTGCGACGAGGCCTCCTGTCAGCCTGCGAGCATGCGCACACCCACGCGTGTTGCCTCGCGCTGGATTGCGTCACGGAACACTTTTCTCGGTACCTTCTGACCAAGACGCTTCATCTTGGGGGCACTTCAGGGCCTCGTCATGTCTGGGAGACTCGAACTTCACTCAGGGATTTGTGTTCCTGTCCACTGCTATAACCTACTCGTATATAGTCATGGGTGAACCTGCTGAGTGAGAGTGAGAGAGAGAGAGAGAGAGAGAGAGAGAGAGAGAGAGAGAGAGAGAGAGAGAGAGAGAGAGAGAGAGAGAGAGACCCAGCTGCCTCTAATGACGAGAAATTAGGGAAGACTTTCAGCAGAGATTACTGTAAAAAGACTGGTAGAAATGCAGGTGAGGACGGTGGACTCTCTTTAAAATTTTCATCTCTCTCTCTCTCTCTCTCTCTCTCTCTCTCTCTCTCTCTCTCTCTCTCTCTCTCTCTCTCTCTCTCTCTCTCTCCTTCTCTCTCTCTCTCTCTCTTCCTCTCCTCTTCAGCAAGAATAATATGATAGTCCTTATTCGAGGGACCAGAAAAACTTGTGAAACACTTGACTGTAGTTTCTCAGGAGTTGGAGGAGGAGCAGAAGAAGGAAGGAAGAAGAAGGAGGGAAGAGGAAGAGGTGAAGAAGAAGGAAGGAAGAGGAAGAGGTGAAGAAGAAGGAAGGAAGAGGAAGAGGTGAAGAAGAAGGAAGGAAGGAAGAGGTGAAGAGGAAGGAAGGAAGGAAGAGGTGAAGAAGAAGGAAGGAAGAGGAAGAGGTGAAGAAGAAGGAAGGAAGGAAGAGGTGAAGAAGAAGGAAGGAAGGAAGAGGTGAAGAAGAAGGAAGGAAGGAAGAGGTGAAGAAGAAGGAAGGAAGGAAGAGGTGAAGAAGAAGGAGGGAAGAGGAAGAGGTGAAGAAGAAGGAAGAAAGAGGAAGAGGAGGAACAGAAGGAAGGAAGAGGAAGAGGTGAAGAAGAAGGAAGAAAGAGGAAGAGTTAAAGAAGAAGGAAGGAAGAGGTGAAGAAGAAGGAAGGAAGGAAGAGATGAAGAAGAAGGAAGGAAGAGGAAGAGTTAAAGAAGAAGTGCTCCCATGTTTCTTCCTTTGCCACCTCCTCATCCTCATCTTAAGCGTCCTTCATGGGAAATAGGATGCATAGGACTCCCTTTTCTCTCATCCTTCCGTGTATTCCTCCTGTAGGGAACGAGAACCTGTGTCCTGCGTCGCCTTCGTCAGTAATAAAAGGCAGGCTGACGGAGGGAATTTACTTACTTTCCTACTTTCTTTTCTTTCTTTTTACTTTTTGACTTTCTTTTCGTGGCGTCGTAAAAAAGATATGTTTGGAGATTTATGAGCGAGGATTTGTAATATTTTTGTATCTTTTTTTCTCCTTCGTATAGAATTTCCATCCTTCGCGGCCATCAAAAGCTCCTTCAGGTTCCGCCAGTGTGCCTTCATTGTTCTCTCTAAGCTGACATTTTTCCCTATCCCTCCTAAGCATCTTTCCCCTTATCCCTTTCTCAACACTTTTTTTCTTCTTCCTCTCTTATCTCTTCCATCCTTCCATCTTTCCTGTCCTTCCTTCCATCTTTCCTCTGCTTCCTTCCATCTTTCCTCTCCTTCCTTCCATCTTTCCTCTCCTTCCTTCCATCTTTCCTCTCCTTCCTTCCATCTTTCCTCTCCTTCCTTCCATCTTTCCTCTCCTTCCTTCCATCTTTCCTCTGCTTCCTTCCATCTTTCCTCTCCTTCCTTCCATCTTCCTCTTCCTTCCTTCCATCTTTCCTCTCCTTCCTTCCATCTTTCCTCTGCTTCCTTCCATCTTTCCTCTCCTTCCTTCCATCTTTCCTCTTCCTTCCTTCCATCTTTCCTCTCCTTCCTTCCATCTTTCCTCCTTCCTTCTATCTTTCCTCTCCTTCCCTTGTTTTTTCTTCTTCCTCTTTATCTCTGCTTCTATCTTTCCTCTCCTTCTTCCCTTTTTTTCTTCTTCTCCTTTATCTCTGCTTCCTTCTATCTTTCCTCTCCTTCCCTTGTTTTTTCTTCTTCCTCTTTATCTCTCCTTCCTTCTATCTTTCCTCTCCTTCTTCCCTTTTTTCTTCTTCTCCTTTATCTCTGCTTCCTTCCTTCTATCTTTCCT
>JACEEZ010015724.1:167500-170000 GCA_016584305.1 Chionoecetes opilio
GAATATAGGTATTATCAATTATTTGCTATAGTACTGAAGTTCATTCCCTCGTCTATATATTATGTTTTCCAGTCCTTTGTGATGTAAATATATGTTGTTGTTTTTATTGTATGCCTTCGGGTGAGAATAACATTTTTATTATTATTGCTATTATTATTATATTTACTTCATTATAATCATGTTTTCTTCTCAGTTTGGTGATGCATTATCGTTTAGGCATACACTTATATGTATTTATCAGGCAATTATTACTATTTTTCCACATCGTTAGGCATTCAATACCATCCTTTATAGCGTCGGGTTTCCAATATACTACATGTAATATATATATTTTTTTTACAGAAAACTCATTAGCGTGCTCATATGTCGGTCGTAATTAGCGTGTTCGCATAAGAGAATTATTAATGCGGCTGTGAAATCGTAATGTTATTCTCAGGATGAAATGTTTGTTGTAATGCGCTAAAGCCGATGTTGTGGAGGGGGGGAGGGGGGAAGGGACTGTTTGAGGTGTTTATGGGTTATTGTGAACGCCCCCCCTCATTGCTGTCCGCCCCCTCTCCTTCTTCTCTCTCTCGCTCTATCTATCTATTTATCATTCTTTTTTCTTTTCTTTTTTCTTTTTTCTTTTTTTCCCATTCTCTCTTTTTTTCTTTCTTTCTTGTTCTCTATCTCTATCTATCTTTCTATTTCTTTCTTTCTTTTTTTCTTTCTTTCTCTATCTCTCTTTCTTTCTCTCTCCGTGTCTGTCTGTCTCTCTCTATCTCTTTTTCTTTCTTTCTTTATTTCTTTATATATTTATCTATGTCCTCTCTCTCTCTCTCTCTCTCTCTCTCTCTCTCTCTCTCTCTCTCTCTCTCTCTCTCTCTCCTCTCTCTCCTCTCTCTCTCTCTCTCTCTCTCTCTCTCCTCCTCTCTCCTCTCTTCTCTCTCTCTCTCTCATTTCGCGGCGCCAACAATAACATTTCCTCTTTGCATGACTCCGGGGAACTCGTGTGTGCAGGAAGGAGAAAAAAAACACACATTCAATTCCTCCTCCCGAAGTGGCCTAAAACGGATTATTATTATGTTTTCCTTTGCCTGGAGAGTCCAATTCTAAGCCCGGGAAGAGGACGGAGAAAGAAGAGAGAGAGAGAGAGAGAGAGAGAGAGAGAGAGAGAGAAGGAGCGTAGAGAAGAGAGAGAGAGAGAGAGAGAGAGAGAGAGAGAGAGAGAGAGAGAGAGGAGGTAGACGGTGATGATATGAAGAGGAGAGAGAGAGAGGAAGAAAAACACGCACAGAGAGAGAGAGAGAGAGAGAGAGAGAGAGAGAGAGAGAGAGAGAGAGAGAAGAGAGGAAGAGAGAGAGAGAGAGAGAAAAAAAAAAATAGACAGAGATGAAAGAAAAAGAGGAGAAGTACTAATAATGAGAGAGGGAGGGAGAGAGAGAAGAAGAGAGAGAGAGGAGGAGAGAGAGAGAGAGAGAGGAGAGAGAGAGAGAGAGAGAGAGAGAGAGAGAGAGGAGAGAGAGAGAGAGAGAGAGAGAGAGAGAAAAAAAGAGATGAAAGATAAAAGAGGGGAAGTACCTAATAAATGAGAGAGAGAGAGAGAGAGAGAGAGAGAGAGAGAGAGAGAGAGAGAGAGAGAGAGAGAGAGAGAGAGAGAGAGAGGAGAGAGAGAGAGAGAGAGAGAGAGAGAGACGAAGAGGAGAGAGAGAGGAAAACATAAAGAGAGATGAAATAAAAGAGGGAAGAGAGCTTAAGAGAGAGAGAGAGAGAGGAGAGAGAGAGAGGAGAGAAGGAGAGAGAGAGAGAAGAGAGAGAGAGAGAGAGAGAGAGAAGAGAGAGAGAGAGAGATGAGAGAGAGAGAGAAAGCTAAATGAGGAAGGATTAAGCTGATACAGGATAAAGTATGAAATCAGTGGGAAACAATGCAGAAGTTAAGGAAAGAAATATTGTTGAGTTAATGGAGGAGTTTCGGGTTGAATTCAGATACATTAAAAAAAAGAGACGGAAGAGAAAGAGGAAGAAATGATAAATAAAATAATAAATAGATGTAAGAAGTTTTATATGTTTATGTATAGGTGAAAGAATTTTTTTATGATGGAGAGAGAGAGAGAGAGAGAGAGAGAGAGAGAGAGAGAGAGAGAGAGAGAGAGAGAGAGAGAGAGAGAGAGAGAGAGAGAGAGAGAGAGAGAGAGAGAGAAATAGAGAGAGAGAGAGAGAAATAGAGACAGAAACAGAGAAATAGAGAGAGAGAAACAGAGAAATAGAGAAAGAAACAGAAATAGAGAGAGAGAAAAAAACAGAAATAGAGAGAGAAAAACAGAAATAGAGAGAAAAAAACAGAAATAGAGAGAGAAACAGAGAAATAGAGAGAGAAAAACAGAGAAATAGAGAGAAATAAACAGAAAAAAAGAGAGAGAAACAGAAATAGAGAGAGATAAACAGAGAAATAGAGAAAGACATAGCGACATAAATAGAGAGAGAGAAAAGAAAGAGAAAAAAGAGAGAGATGAGAACGTAA
>JACEEZ010015724.1:180000-187500 GCA_016584305.1 Chionoecetes opilio
TCTCGCTCTCTCTCTCTCTCTTGCAAAGTGATACTATTCTTTTGTGTATAATTTGGTGTATGGTTTTTTTTTGTGTGTGTGTGTGTGGTGTGTGTGTGTGTGTGTGTGTGTGTGTGTGTGTGTGGTGTGTGTGTGGGGTGTGTGTGGTGTGTGTCTGTGTGTGTGTAGTGTGCGATCACCCAATAGGATTGTGCAGACTCCCTCACGCTATGACTCGTTGGGACAATTGCTACCACATGTTTACACCTGGGATCCCAAAGGCTTGCACACACACCCCACACAGCACACACACACACACGACACACACACACACAGCAGAAACACACACACACGACACACACACACCACACACACACACAAACACACACACCACACACACTACAACACACACACACACACACACACACACACACACACACACACACGTCAACCTACCTCACAATACTAAATAACAATAATTTCCACTTTAATAAAATTAAAAAATCTGAAAAATATAGCAAGGAGAAAAAAAATAAGTGGAAAGTCAATTAAGTAATATATCCACTTTTCCCCCCACTTCCGTCCCTCCACCTTCCTCCACCTCCCTCTCCTCTCTCTAATCTCCACTTTAGAACATCCTCTTCCACTTCATCAATACTTTCCCTTCACTTCACCAAGTTCGTCCTGGCGTGGTGGCGCTTTGTATAGTCAATAACCTTGTAGTTGGTACTTACAAAGTGTCTAGATAGGATCAAAGTATCTTATCTTATCCCTCCACTTTACAACACTCCATGCAGGAAACTCTCTCCACTCCTCCATTGCCTCCACTCTATCCCCTCCTCCACCCCTTTCATTAGCTGTAGACATTATTCCACCAACCAATCACAACTCTCCTAGCCATTTGGTGGACGTTTTCATTCGTAATCCACACAAAGCGGAGAGACAGAGGCAGGAGAAGTTGGAAGTGGAGGAGGAGAGGAAGAGGAAGGACGCGCGGAGGAGGTGTTAGGAGGAGGAGGAGGAGGAGGAGGAGGAGGAGGAGGAGAGGAGGGAGGAGGAGGAGGAGGAGGAGGAGGAGAAATACATCGGAATACATAGGCAGAACAGATACCAGAAGACCTATTGGTATATAACGAGGGTATCTGCTGAACTACATACTACTAAGCTATCAAACTACATGTAAGAGAACATTTAGAAAAGGGTACCATGCCCCTAAAGAAGATGGAACATGGAAGTTTCGTAGTGAAGAATGAGAGGATATGAAAAGGAGGAGGAGGAGGAGGAGGAGGAGGAGGAGGAGGAGGAGGAGGAGGAGGAGGAGGAGGAGGAGGACGGGGAGGAAGTGAGTAGGGAGGAGGAAGGAGTGTAGGAGGAGGAGGAAGGGATGGTGTAGGAGGAAAGGGGGTTGTGGAGGGGGGGGAGGAGGAGAGGGTGTAGGAGGAGGAGGAGGTGTAGGAGGAGGAGGGGGTGTGGGAGGAGGGAAGGGGGGAAGGGAGGAGGAGGTGAGGAGGAGGAGGAGGAGGAGGAGGAGGAGGAGGAGGAGGAGGAGGTGTAGGAGAAGGAAGAGAAGCTTGACTGGCCAGATAAGAGATAAGAAGTTGACGTCAGGAAGGTCGTGTGGGAGGAGGGAAAGGAAGTAGGAAGCGATAAACCCTGGGATGACACAGACAGGCAAAGACTGAGGACATGATAAATAAATAGAATGGGGAGAGAACAGAAAAAATAATAAATAAATCCATGAGATCCTTCCTCCTTCTCTTCTCCAGTGGTAAAGGAAAGCGGACAGGAGGGACAAACGCTCTTCTCGTCTTTTTGTGGCTTCAGCGACGTGTGTGTGTGTGTGTGCGTTTGTGGTGTGGGGTTGTGTGTTGTGTGGTGTGTGTGTTGTGGGGTGTGTTGGGTGTGTGTGTGTGGGGTTGTTGTGTGTTGTGTGGTGTGTGTGTGGTGGTGTGTTGTGTGTGGGGTGTGTGTGTGGGGCAGGGAGACACGAAATAGGGAAGGGAACTATTGTGTGGCTTTGGATGGGGTCCTAGAGGGCTGGTTTTGGGTTGGCAGTGTTTTGGAAGTCCTTCTCCCCTCCCCCTCTCTCTCTTCTCTCTCTTCTCCCCCTCTCTCTCTTTTCCCCCTCTCTCCTCTCTCTCTCTCTCTCTCTCTCTCTCTCTCCCTCTGTGTTGTGTGTTCCCCTCTCTCTCTCTCCCCAACGACTTATAGTGAGAAGCTCTTTAATGTCAAGGACTGAGAGTGCGTGTTGGTGGTGAGGCTGGAAAATGTGTCAACTGTCTTCTATTAATGGGGGTTTTTATGGAAGGTTTAATTGTTATGGGTTGATAGGGTTATGTATAGGTTTGGTTGATATGGTTAAAATTTGGTTGAATGGTTAAATTGGTTGATATGGTTTATTTGGTTGGATATGGTTAATTGGTTAATGGTTAATTGGTTGATAGGGTTTTAATTTGGTTGTTGTAATTTGGTTATATTTTAATTGTTGATAGTTAATTTGGTTGATATGGTTAATTTGGTTGATATGGTTAATTTGGTTGATATGGTTAATTTGGTTGATATGGTTAATTTGGTTGATATGGTTAATTTGGTTGATATGGTTAATTTGGTTGATATGGTTAATTTGGTTGATATGGTTTTAATTTGGTTGATATGGTTAATTTGGTTGACTCTTTTCTTTGTGTTTTCATCTTCTTTTCTTCCCCCTCCGCTTAATTATTTTCTTCTTCTTTTTTCTTCTTCCTCTTTCTTGTGATGCTCTTCTTCCCCTTCTTATTATTTTCTTTGTTCTTCCCTTCCTATGTTTTTTCTAATCATGCCTCCTTCTTCTTCTTCTCTTATGCCCAATAGTTGTTGTTGGGAGTTGTGGAGTTATGAGAAGGATTGTGGACCTTGTGATTGGGTTTTCTGGATGATAAGGAACAGGAAAAGGTTGTATGTGAGTCCGTTATGTATGGGAGTCCGTTTTTGGGATTGGGGGGAGTTTCCCTTATAAATATGAGTCCGTATGTAGGTGGGGGGGCCTTTAAAAAATAGATGATTAGTGGGGCCGTTTAAAATGACCTATTTGGGATTGGTTTTTATCCTTTTTGGGGACGTATTAAATTTATGAGGGGGAAGGCGAAAAAGACATGTAGGGAAAAAAATAAAACCAGGGGGTAGAATGAATTTAAGGTTTACTGGGAGGGATAATTATAGGGAACGAAGGAAAAAAGTAGCAAGAAAAAATTTGAAAATGAGTAGAAAGGTTTGTTGGGAGGAAAGGGGGAGAAAATTGAAGGAGGAGGGGGAGGAGGAGGGAGAGGAGGGGAAAAGGGGGAAAGGGGGAGGAGGGCAGGGGGGGGGAGGTAGAACAAGACTTGAACGAATGCGAGTAGGAGGACGAGGACGAGAAGGAGGAAAAGGAAAAGGAGAAAGAGGAATAGCAAGACTATAATGAGTACAAGGAGGAAGAAGAAGAAGAAGAAGAAGAAGAAGAAGAAGAAGAAGAAGAAGAAGAAGAAGAAAAGGAGGAGGAGGAAATGAAGGAGTAGAAGAAGGAGTATCAAGACTTCAACGAGGACAAGGACAAAGAAGAAGGGGGAGGAAGGAGAAAAGAAGGAGGGAAAAAAAAATAAGGAAACAGGAAAAAGAAGGTTTTTGAGGTGGTGGGGGAAAGGAGGGGGGAAGGGTGTGTGGATGTGTGAGGTGTGGAGGAAGAGGAGGAGGGGTGAGGGGAGTGGGGGGGACTTTTAAGAGTGCAGTTCATAAGCGGTGGTGGAAGAAGACAAGGAAGTGGAGGCGGCGGAGGGAGATAGGACACGACTCCCTGACTCATATTGCAAATGTTGGTCAGGTAAATTTTCCCTCGGGACGCAGGTAGTTTTGATCAGATGCAGACACACACACACACACACACACACACACACACACACACACACACACACACACACACACACACACACACACACACACACACACACACCACACACACACACACACACACACACACACACACACACATGACTTTAAGATTTGTATGTGAGTGTATGTATTTATTTCATTCTTTGGTAATTGTAAATGAAAATAAAGAAAGATAATGAGAGAGAGAGAGAGAGAGAGAGAGAGGAGAGAGAGAGAGAGAGAGAGAGAGAGAGAGAGAGAGAGAGAGAGAGAGAGAGGAGGGAGAGGAGAGTGAGGGAGAGAGGAGAGAGAGAAGAGAGAGATGTCGCCGCTGCCTATTTTCACCGTGTTACAGAGGAGAGTCGCGGGGACGTGGGCAAATGTCAAGATGAAAAAGGGATGAAAGCAGAGTCCTTGCCTGTGTCTCAGCCCTGTCGTGTAGCGTGGGGCGGCGAACACTGACTTCATTATGCAGACACCCTTCCCATGCCTCTGTCGCTGCCTGTCTGTTTCTGGCCTTGGTCTCTCTCTCTCTCTCTCTCTCTTTTCTCTCTCTCTTCCTCTATTTTTCTCCTCTTCTCTCTCTCATCTCTCTCCTCTCTCTCTCTCTCTCTCTCTCTCACCTTTTAATTTTGTTTATCATCCACAAAGTGTCTAACCATTCCTTCTTCCACTTTAATTTGCACCCTATTTTTTTACTTCCTTCCATCCACCCGTCCACTCGCTCTCCTTCCCTCCCATCTTACCCACACACCTTCTCTTCCTTCCTGCCTTCCCTTCCCTCTTGCCTTCTTTCCCCTTCCCTTCCTTACTCCTTTCCTTCCCTCCTCCTCCTTCCTCCTCTTCCCTCCCTCCCTTGCCTTTCCTTCTATCCTTTCCTCCTCCTCCTTCCTTTCCTCCTTCCTCCTTTCCTTCCTTCCTTTCCCCTCTACCTTCCTTCCCCCTACCTTCCCTTCCTTCCTCCCTTCCCTTCCCTCCTCCCTTCCCTCCCGCCTTCCCCATCACGTTAACCTTTACGGAGGCTAATCATTAAAACGATTCTCCCTGACCTCGCTGCCTCTCCACTTGATCCACGAGTATTGGAAGCGATGAGAAGGTGGAGCCTCAATTACACGTCCTTTCATCTACCTTATTTTATCGTGTTATTATTCACGATACTATTTTGTAAGAAGAGAAGTAGATTGATAATGTATGAGGTAGAAGATAATATGGGGAATAAGAAAGGAGAGATATTATTTTGTAAGAAGAAAAAAACTAATAACGTTTTTAGGTAAAATAAAATTGGGAATAGAAGGAAACTGTTAGGGGAATAGGGACAGAAAAGAGGTTATATCGGGGAGGAAAAATTAAGAAAGAGAGAGAGAAAAGAGAGAGAGGGAGAGGAAGAACGAGAAAAAGGAGAGAGAGAGAGAGAGAGAGAGGGTGATATCGGGAAGAAAACTGATTAAATATAAAGAAAGAAAGAGAGAGAAAAGAAGATAGTGCAGGTGTGGGTGTGTCAAGCTAACGAACAGACAAGTGTAAAACAAATTGAAAGGAAGGAGCGCAACACTTCAGTTTGGGTCTCGCATATTAAAGTTAGGCAAAGAGTTGCTTTGTACGAAGACCACGATGAGGGGGAGGAGGCAAATTTCGCTCATACTTGTCTCCATTAACCTTCAAGCCGGTTGTAGCAAGGTGTAAGGAAAAAACTCACGGAATTAAAACGAAGTCGGACAAAAATTCACCGAAAAAACTCACGGACCCAAAAACTCACCCGAAAAAAACTCACCGGACAAAAACTCACCCGAAAAAAAACCTCACCGGACAAAAACTCACCCAAAAAAAACCTCACCGGACAAAAACTCACCCGAAAAAAAACTCACCGGACAAAAATTCACCCGAAAAAAAAACCCACCGGACAAAAACGCCCCCGAAAAAAACGTCACCGGACAAAAACTCACCAAAAAAAAAAACCTCACGGACAAAATCCCCCCGAAAAAAAAACCCCCCGGCCCAAAAACTCCCCGAAAAAAAAACCCCCCGGGCAAAAAACTCACCCAAAAAAAAACCCTCACCGGAAAAAAACTCACCCGAAAAAAAAACCCACCGGACAAAAACTCACCAAAAAAAACCACCCGAAAAAAACTCCCCGACAAAAACCTCCCCGGAAAAAACCTCCAAAAACTCACCCGAAAAAAACTCACCGGACAAAAACTCACCCGAAAAAAACCTCACCGGACAAAAAACTCACCCGAAAAAAAACTAAGTCGGACAAAAACTCACCGAAAAGAAACAAAAGGTCTTTTGGAGACTAAGGGCTTGAAGCGTCACCTTACGATAGCCTTAACCTTTTATCTTGACGCTGAGGTATCGATAAGGGCGCCGGTATCGTTATCATGTTCATTATCATCGCGTTTTTTTTTCTTTGTTAGAATCATTATTGGTAATTTTTTTTCTTCAATTTACTCATTCTTTTTTGTTGTGGTAATGATCATATTTTTGTTGTTGTTGTTTCTCATGTCATTGTTATCATTATCGTTATCATTGTTATCATTATCGTCATCATTGTTATCATTATCGTTATCATTGTTATCATTATCGTTATCATTGTTATCATTATCGTTATCATTGTTTTCATTATCTTCAGTATTGTCGTGTTTCTTATCGTCTTGTCAATCATCAGTCCTTTTAGTATCACAATTAGCTGTTCACAATCGCACTAAAGATAAGAACAAAAATAACGAGAGAGAGAGAGAGAGAGAGAGAGAGAGAGAGAGAGAGAGAGAGAGAGAGAGAGAGAGAGGAGAGAGAGAGAGAGAGAGAGAGAGAGAGAGAGAGAGATTTAACCTTCCGAGCCTTTTTTTACAAACGATCACAATACTGGCTTTAAAATGTGTGTGCATGTGTTGTGTGTGTGTGTGTGGGCGGAGGGGGGGGGCGCTTCATGGGATATACTCTCAATTACTGGCTTTGTTCTCATTTCAGTAACGTAAATTAATATATCGTGTATATTATCTTTATTCAACACTATCATATTATCTCAATTTCTTATATTCTTGCTTTTATTTATTTTATCATAGTTTGCCCTCCTTATCATCTGGTTTAACATCATATTATATCAATTTCTTATATTTTCATGCTTTTTTATCATAGTCTGCCCTACTTATCATCATTTGCCGTTCCCATTTTCTATGCCGTTTGCCACTCCCCTATATCCTGTATTCAAGTATTGTGAATGATGTCCATTAGGGTTATTATGCTATGGCTACACGGCTTAGTATGAGTCTTATAGGGGGTATACATTCCTCTAGTCACGGAAAAGTTATGTATACTGGGTTTTTTTCTCGATATATTGCGTAATGTGTGCGTGTGTGTGTGTGTGTGTATGTGTGTGTGTGTGTGTTGTGTGTTGTGTGTGTGTGTGTGCGTGTGTTACGTCAACCTCTCATCGGGTGTTTGGCGGTCACGCAAGTATGGCCTCTGCGTCGTCTGCAAGTAATTGGTAACTGTTGCAAAAAAACGCATAAAGGCTGCCAGTGGTCATGAATATTGATGACAGGTCTGAACGGGTCCGTGTCACGCATATTGATAAGGCGGTTGTGTGAAGGGCGGCGTGAGACTGTCGAAGGGAGTTGTGACGCGATAAGGGGAGAGGAA
>JACEEZ010015724.1:197500-210000 GCA_016584305.1 Chionoecetes opilio
GGGAAGAAGAATGGAGGTTGGAAATATAAAGGGGTCAAAAAGGAAATAGTGTGGGGTCAAATAAGGGTGAAGGAGTATGTTTTAGGGGAAAAAAAAGGGGAAGGAGTATTACCCAGGAAAAAATTAAGGCTATACAAGGAAAAAAGGGTGATGGGGATTACTATAAGGGGAAAGGAAAAAGGAGGTTGGATATAAGGGGTGGAAAGGAAATAGTGTGGGGTAAATATGGGTAAAAGTAAGTAAGTATAAAGGTAAATAGGTACTACTTTGATGGGTGTTGAAAATGGAGGTTGGATATAAGGGGGTGGAAAGTAAATGGTGTATACGGTAAATAAGGGTGAATAAGTGTAAAGGTAAATAGGGTAGTACTTGTGTTTTAGGGTGAAGGGAAAGAGGTTTGAGCAGTGTTTCTTAACCTTTACACCCTTATAGTGGTCTTGCCTCCAGCCCCCTTTTAGATTGGTCTGCCCATCCCCCTTTAGTATTTGGGGGTTTGCCTCATGCCCCCTTTAGTAGTTGGTCCTTGCCTCCATTCCCCCCTTTAGTAGTTGGTCCTTGCCTCCATTCCCCCCTTTAGTAGTTGGTCCTTGCCTCCATTCCCCCCTTTAGTAGTTGGTCCTTGCCTCCATGTCCCCCTTTCCCCCCCCAGCCAGCCTCGGCCGGAGGGAGAGGTGGGTGGGGAGGAGCCTTCAGCTTTGCTATTCTTTTACCTCTAACACGTAGAAACTAGTAGTAGAAAGTAGTCACACAGGCAGCCTCGTTTGTCCAGTAGGGCTGTTGCGTTGTTCTTCCGTATCTTGTATAACACCTTCTTCACCTGAATTTATGATAATAATAATAATTAATAATGATATGATAATGATACTAATGATAAAAATAATGATAATATAATTATAATAGTAATAGGGACATTTTAATCAAATAATAATAGTAATATTAATGCTGAGGATAATAATAATAACAATAATAACAATAATAATAATAATGAAAATAATATCAGCAATAAGAATGATGATAACGATAACGATAATGATGATAATAATAACAGTAATAAAAATAATATCCGCAATAAGAATGATGATAACGATAACGATAATGATGATAATAATAACAATAATAATAGTATTAATAATAACGTAATAATATTGCATAAAAATCTGCAGAGTAAGTGAAACATGACAAGACGTCCCCGCAGAGTTTTTCACCCAGCAAGGGAGTGAGCTTCATGTTAAAGCGAAGGCCTAGCAACAGTTAATACTTGACAGTTCTTCCTTTTTCTCTCTTGGCTCACGCCCCCTTAGGTAATATAGTAATATAGGCCCCTTAACGCCCTTAGGTAATATAGTAATATAGGCCCCTTAACGCCCCCTTAGGTAATAAAATAATATAGGCCCCTAAAAGATTAGATGAGATGAAGAGTATGTTGGTTTGAAGTGAAAGATAAATAGGAAAAAATAAAAGGTAGAAGGAGGTAAGAGGAAGAGGAGGAGGGAGAGGAGGAGGAGGAGGAAGAGGAAGAGGAAGAGGAAGAGGAGGAGGGAGAGGAGGAGGAGGAGGAAGAGGAAGAGGAAGAGGAGGAGGGAGAGGAGGAGGAGGAGGAGGAAGAGAAAGAGGAAGAGGAGGAGGGAGAGGAGGAGGAAGAGGAAGAGGAGGAGGAGGAGGAGGAGAAGGAGGAGGAGGAAGGAGGAGGAGGAGGAGGAGGAGGAGGAGGACGGATACAGGTAAAGGGAGGACTGAGGAGGGTGTGGTATTGGTGTAATTGGAGGACAAGGAGGGCTGGTGGAGGTGAGGTGGAGGAGGGTGGTGGAGGTGGAGGTGAGGTGGAGGGTGACGTGGAGGAGTGTTTGGGCTACCTGAGTGTTGTGTGTGGAGACTGATTGCTTTGTGGATCAGGTGGGAAACAAGGTTGCCAGGGAGTGTTGTATTGTCTTGTTGTTGACTGTGTTTTTGTGTGTGTTTACAAATAATACTTATCAATGGCATATATTTTTTATTTACACACACACACACACACACACACACACACACACACACACACACACACACACACACACACACACAACCACACAAACACACACACAGACAAGATAGATAGAAGATAGATATTATTGACCACAGCTTTTTACTAAATACATATCTTCATTAATGAATAGACAAAACTAATGTCCAAAAAATGAACATTCCCACAAATTGAGAACAAACTGTAGTCCAACAAAAAAAACCACCACACACACAACAACACACACACACACAACACACACACACAACACACAACACACACACCACACACACACACACACAACACACACACACACACACACTACCGTCGCAAAACACACCCAATACTTCCTTTTCCTCAATCTTACAATTCGCATTCGGGTGAGGCGGTGTGGCAGGCGAGGAAGGGAATGGAGAAGGGGGCGAGGAAGGGGAAACAGGGGAGGAAAGGAAAGGGGAAACAGGGGAGGGAAGGCAGGGGCGGCAGGGGCGGTTTTTCGTGAACGCTGCCCTGCCTGGCCTTTGTAAAACTCGTTATGGTTGAATTTACTTCTTTTTTTCTTGTTCCGGAACCCGTTTTGCTTTCCGGAGGTCTATGAAATTTTGAAGTTGCCTGTGTTGGGGGACTTTTTTCTGTGTGTGAGTGTGTGTGTGTGTGGTGTGTGTTGTGTGTGGTTGTTTTGGTGTGTGTGTGTGTGGTGTGTGTGTGTGTGTGTGTGTGTGTGTGTGTGAGGATCGTTTTCTTCCGTCTGATCATTTCTTTACTTTCTTATTCAACATATCATTAAATTTTTGGATATTTTTCACACACACACACACACCCACCCACCCACCCACCCACCCCACCCACCCACCCACCCCCACCCACCCACCCACCCACCCACCCACCCACCACCCACCCACCCACACCCAAACCCCCCACCCCCCCCCCCACACACACACAGCCACACCACCCACCCACACCACAACCCACCCACCCACACACACCACCACCCACCCACCCACACACCCCACCACACACACCCCACACACACACACACACACCACACACACACACACACACACACACCCCACACACACACACCCAAAACAACACACACACACACCCCACACACACACACACACGTAACTCTACCTGCCACACTAAATGGACAATACAGTCACTTTATTCGACACTTTGGAATAAAACTCTACAACTTTTTTATCTTTTATCTGTGAGTTTCTTTTTTAGTGACGTGGAAACAAATACACAGGGGGAGGAGGGAGGCTGGATTGCATATTTTTTACTTGCTGGTAAGAGAAGTTAAAGAAGTTTATTATTATTTTTTTCTTCATTCTTCCACCGGGGGATATTTAGGGAGTTTGGTAGTGGAGGGGCCTTGAACACATAGGGAAAAAATTCCGTATTTGGGATTTTTTCTGGTTTTGGGGGAGGGGAGTGTACTCATTTAAAAAATTTTCCCCTGGTTAAAAAAATGTTCCCTCAGATGTTGCCCCTTTGTTTCCCCCTTAAAATTTCCCCTTTCCCTTCTTTTTCCCCCCTTTTCCCCCATTCCCCTTAACTTAAAATCCCTTCATTCCTTTCCTTTATCCTTTCCTTAATTTCTCCCCCCCTTCCCTTTTTCCTTTTTCCCCCCTTTTCCCTTTTTCCTTTCCCTTCCCTTTCCCCCTCTTTCTTTCCTTTTCCTTTCCCTTTCCCCCTTTTCCCTTTATTCCTCCTCTTTCCTTTCCCTTTCTTCCCTCTTTCCTTCCTTATCCCCTTTTTTTCCTTCTTTTTCCTCTTTTTCCTTCCTTCCTTCTTCCTCCTTTTCCTTCCTTTCCCCCCTTCCTTCCCTTTTTTTTCCCCTCTTCCTTTCCTTTCCCTTCTCCTCTTCCTTTTTGCCTCCCCCTCTTTTCTTTTCCCCCTTCTTTTCCCCCCTCCTTCCCTTTTCCCCCTTTCCCCTTCTTCCTTCCCCTCATTTCCCCCTCTACCTTCTTCCTTCTCTGTATATTTGGGTTTATATTTTTTTTCTCTTCTTTCTAAACGTATTATGGGACCTTTTCTTTTTTGTTTGCTTTTATTTCCCTAATTTTTTTTATTCTTTTTTTCCCTTTTTTTTCCTTCCTTGTTTGTTTTGGGCCCCCAAAAAATGTTTTTTCCTCTCTCCAAACCTTCCCCCTCAAACCCCTCCTCCTTTTTGGACCCTTTTCTTTTCCCCCTCCTTTTTTCCTTGCCCCCCATTTTCCCCCCTCCTCCTCCCTAAAGGGGGAAGGGGGTAAGCTCCTTCTAACAGGAACTGCACGTGTAGGTCTCCGGACTCTTATAGTTTTTATTTTTTTTGTTCTTTTTTATGTTCTCTTTCCCCCTTTTTACTCCTCCTTTTACCTCCCCTTTTCCTCCTTCTTTTTCCCCCTTTTTTTCCCCCCTCCCCCTCCTCTTGCTTCTTTTCCTCCTCCTCCCCCAGCTGCTCCTTCTCCTCTCCCTCCTGCTTCTTATCCTCCTCCTCCTCCTCCTCCTCCTCCTCCTCCTCCCCCTCCTCCTCCTCCTCCTCCTCCTCCTCCTCCTCCTCTTCTGTTCCTCCTCCTCCTCCTCTTCCTGTTCCTCCTCCTCCTGCTATTCTTCCCTCATCTTTACCCTCTCCTCTTCTCCTCCTCCTTCTCCTCCTTCCTCCTCCTCCAGCTGGTGCCCCCCCCCCCCCCCCCCGCTACTTAGCCTCACCTGCCGCGCCTGGACCTCGGGAAAACATGGCGACCCTGGCCTGTGTTTTTTTTTTTTTTTTTTGGTTTTTTCCAGTTTTCTTGGTTTTCTTGCCTTTCGTTTTCATTTCGTTTTTATTTTTCTATGTCGTCTCTTGTATATTTTTTGGGGGGTTGATTGGCTTCCTTGTATCTTGTGTGTGTGTGTGTGTGTGTGTGTATGTGTGTGTGTGTGTGTGTGTGTGTATGTGTGTGTGTGTGTGTGGTGTGTGTGTGTGTGTGTGTGTGTGTGTGTGTGTGTGTGTGTGTGTGTGGGGTGTTGTGTGTTTATTTAAATCTTCATGTGTTTTGGTGTTTTTGTTTACTTTTCAATCAAATTTTCTTCGTGACTTTTTATGTGTCCTTGAATGTCCTCCTCCTCCTCCTCCTCCTTCTCCTCCTCCTCCTCCTCCTCCTCCTCCTCCTCCTCCTCCTCCTCCTCCTCCTCCTCCTCCTCCTTCCTTTTTTTTTCTTATTCCTCCTCTTACTCTTCCTCCTCCTTCTTCTACTCCTCTTACTCCTAGTCCTCCTCCTCATTCTTCTTCTTCTTTTACTTCTTCTCTTCTTATCCCTTCCCCTCTTCCTCTTCCTCCTCCTCCTTCTCAGTGGCCTCACAGTCTGGTTGAAGGAAAAGAAAAACATGAAAGATACAGATCCCCCTTTTTTTCTCTTTTTTTCTTTGTCACACGCTGGAAGGCGAGTGTGGACAACAGCGTGGCCTGAAGCGGCATCTAGATTGAGGTATTAAGCTTCACTGGCATTTCTTTTACTACACATGACCGTCACCGTTGAATAAAGTGTGGTAATAGTAACCTTTCATAATAGTGGTAATAATTAAATAGTAAATAGTGATAATAATAGATAATAATAAATAGTGGTAATAAATAGTGGTTTTAATTATAGTGGTAGGGCTTTCATAATAGTGGTATGTGGTAATAGTAACCCTTCAGAGATATTGATTGCAAAGGAGTAATAGATAAATACAAAGGAAGGAGATGATGCTAGTTTGAATTAATATTTTATAGATATGTGATAATTTGAAGGTGAAAAAAAAGTTATACTAACGGAAGTTTATAGTTTTAAAAGTAAATCGCAATAGGAAGCACTATTTTTTGGGTCTCTGTTTCAGTTTTTTCTTCCATTATTTTGCCTTTTATATCTGTTTCCTTTTTTTTATAACAAATTTTTCTTCATCATCTACAGGGTTTTTTTTCTACGTCATTTCCCATTTTCTTCGATTTGTTTTATTTTCATCAGTTTGTTTATTTTTTCCTACATTTGGAAAGGTGCTTTTTTTTCTTTCTTTTCTCTCTCTCTCTCTCCTCTCTCTCTCTCTCTCTCTCTCTCTCTCTCTCTCCTTCTCTTCTCTCTCTCTCCTCTCTCTCTCTCTCTCTCTTCTCTCTCTCTCTCTCTCTCTCTCTCTCTCTCTCTCTCTCTCTCTCTCTCTCTCTCTCTCTCTCTCTCTCTCTCTCTCTCTTTTTTTTTACATCATTATTATCGTTCATTCTTCATATTTATCCTAGTTTAGTATTTCCAAATTTCATCCCTTTTCCACAAATCACATATTCTCAACTCTCTATCCAGCATATTCCTCACATCCTCATTTCCCTCTCTTTCTCTCTTCCTATCTTTTTTCTCATATTTTTTCATCCAAATTTTTTTCACAGCCTGGCTTTTATTTTACCGTATTTTCCACCACCCATCACCTAAAAGTTTTCTCCCCAAACCTGACACCGATTATTCATATATATTCATAGGAATAAGACGGGGATAGGGAGGAAAGCTGAAGGGTGGAAATGAGTGTGGGGAGATGGGGAGAGGGGGAGGGAACTCTTTAGGGAGGAGGGGAGGATCCTTTTAGGGGGAGGGGATGGAAAGAGGGAGAGGTTTTTAGGGGAGAGATAAAGAGGGAGAAAGATGCTATTTTTGGAAAAGGAAGAGGTAAATAGAAGAGGAGGAAAAGGAGTAGAGGTGCTTTGCGGAGGAAACTGAAGGGGGGGCGAAGGGTAATGTAAGAGGAAAACACACACACACACACACACACACACGCACACGCACACACACACACACACACACACACACACACACACACACACACACACACACACACACACACATGCACAGATAGATAGCCAGGCAGACATATAGTACAACACAGGCAAGCAGTTAAAAAGAAATAGAGTACAGTGAAATAAAACGATAAAAATCAAGTGTTTTCGGATGAATTTACTTGAAAACCAGAGAGAGAGAGAGAAGAGAGAGAGAGAGAGAGAGAGAGAGAGAGAGAGAGAGAGAGAGAGAGAGAGAGAGAGAGAGAGAGAGAGATTATATCCACACAGTCAGAAAAACAAAATACATACATGAAAACCTTTATTTTCAAACATTACATTTTTTTTTCTCCACGTGCCTCGCAGCCCACCCTTTCCCCTCACTCTCCTCTTCATACTCCCTAAATATTTCCCCTTTCTTTTCCCTCATTTCCTTTTCACTGCACTCATGTCTCCTTCACTGTCCTCTTGTTTCCCCTTTTCTGCCCTCACCCTCCCCTTAAATTTTCATAGCATCCATTTTCACTGCCATAAAGATTCCTGCCCCCTCTTAATCCCCTTTTTAGTGCCAACACACTCATCCATTGCCCTTTCACTGCCCCTTCACTAAGCTTTCACTAACCACATATTGCCTTTACGCTACCCCATCACTGCTCTTTCACTGCCCTTTGTCTAGTCACTCTAACCCTTTCACTGCAACCTGTCCCCTTTACCTTCCTGTCCCGCTGTGCCCTGACCCTTTCTATACCCTTTATCCCATGTGACCGCGTGCAGTAAGGCCTCTATTTGCAGCCTTTATCCATGGGCATACCTTCCCCTCGCTACCCTTGACCAATATATATATAACAAAAACAATAATTAAAGCGTCCCCTGAGCCACTCTAAGCTCACCGCTCTCATAAAAATAGACAAATAAAAATTCTATAACAATACCTGTGTTCTACCGCATTGCAAGATTTATTCACGAACTTCCTATCCCGTCCGCACATTCCCGTTTTCTGGAACAGTATGTCGCGTTAGGTTAGGTTACGGTTAGGTTAGGTTAGGTTAGGTTAGGTTAGGTTAGGTTAGTTTTCTTGGGGTATCAGTGGTTATTTTGTGTGGGAATCACAATGAGGGTATTTGCGAGATAATCCTATGGTTAGTTTCGGAGCTACACCCAAGCGTCTTCACTCGGAAACCACATACTCACATAGAGGTGAGGAATATGCCTCCCGTCCCCGTCCAGAGAATACAGAATGATACAGTAGCACTATGTTACCTGTGTCCCCTCCCTAAGCGGACCTGCTGTAGTCTGTCGGCTTGTATTACGTGACCGAAAATGAATCGGTGAATATTCAACACAGAAAATCTGGGAATCATGTGTGCCTTGCGTTAGGTTTTGTGCTGCCGCCGACCCCCTCACCTGTGGGGCCGTCCTGGCGTGCACGGGAGCGAGGGGCGCAGCGTGGGGAGGAAGGAAGGGTGGCAGGGAAAGGCGAACATGAGTTTTTGGGAGGGAGATGGGGAGGAAGAGGGTAACAAAGAAGGGCAGAGCAGGATTGGCAGCAGAGAGGAGTCTTGGGTGAGGGAGGGTGAGGGTTGGGGAGGAGGGTAGTCTGGGCAATGGCTGGTAGAGAAGAAAATGGGGCCTTGGAGAAAAGGTGGGCAGTGGGATGCCAGTGGATAGGCTGGGAGGGTTGGTGGAATAGAGGAGTGGGAAGCAGAAGGGGACGAGAGGAGCAGGAGGGGCGGCCCACACGAGGGCCGCCGGCCCATTCTTTTTCAAAAACATTTCGTTGGAAACAAAAGCGCTTCGGATTGGAAATTCTTTTGTAGTGTCCTGCGTGGAGGGAAAACATCAGTTATTATAAAAGGTCAGAATACACATGACAGCATTTTATATTCAATTATTCAACACATGAATGCAGAGATATAAAGACTAGTGATTATCAAGTAGGAAAGTTGGGCAAAGAACGTGAGCAGAGAGAGAACAGAGAAGGACACACGGCCGCAGTGTGAGAGAAGAAAAAGTGGAAGGACAAAAGAAAACTTTACAGAAGGGCAGCATTAGTTAAGGAAACAGGGGGGGAAGGAAGCGTCACCGTGTAATTTGCGACGAGGGGACCTAATGAGCTAATTGGCTGTAAAGGGGACCGTTACTACACGTCCCTTGGAGCGTGTGTGAGGGCAGGAACAGGTGTTGGTGGTGCAGGTGTGCGGCGGGGAGCAGGTGCGCCGAATGGTGATTATTCGGTAGTAGAGATTCCGGGAGTGAACGATCAGGCGGGGGGAGTAATGAGGGGGGGGGGGCAGGCGACCACGTGCTGGACTGTGTGTGTGTGTGTGTGTGTGTGTGTGTGTGCGGTGTGTGTGGGAAGAGAATTCAAACCGACCTGGCAATGTCCCGGAATCGGTGAGAGTTGGGAGTTCAATTGCCTAGTTTGTGGCGTGGCGGTGGTGGTGTTGTGGAGCTGAAAGTGCGCGCGTGTGTGTGTGGAGGGGAAAGAGGGAGGGGGTAGGTGGAGAGGTGGAGGGGAGTATAGCGTGTGGAGAAGCGGGACAGGTGTGGAGAGGGGTCGACCGTGGCTCCATTAATTAAAGTAGCCAGGTGAGCAAGCATAAAGGATAATTGGTCTCTCCTGCTTCACCTGTCTCGTCCATCCGCGTGGAGGTACCTATTAGCAGGAGGCGAAGACCGCGTGATGAAGACACCGCAGACACCGCAGGCCCAGACCGGGAGGTGGGATGAAGGCGTTAAGGTGGTCTCGGGTTATTAGTCTCCCACGCAATTATCTTTTCCCACGCACATCTTTTCCCCCAGTTAATCGTATCTCACTCCTGGTAATCTTTGTTGGTGTATCATTATTTTTGTCTTATGTCTTCACTATAATACGTAGGTCTTAATTTTTGTGTTAGTTTATTTTGTGTGTGTGTGTGTGGGTGGGTGTGTGGGTGTGTGTGTGTGTGTGTGTGTGTGTGTTTGTGTGTGTGTGTGTACGTGTGTGTGTGTGTGTGTGGGTGTACGTGTGTGTGGGTGTACGTGTGTGTGTGTGTACGTGTGTGTGTGTGTGTGTGTGTGTGTGTGTGTGTGTGTGTGTGTACGTGTGTGTGTGTGTGTGTGTGTGTGTGTGTGTGTGTGTGTGTGTGTGTGTTTTATCTCTATCATCATTTTCTATAATCTCTTTTATTGCAGCCTATTCATTTTCATTTCTGATAGTTTCTTTCTTCACTTTTCACAGCCCTTTTTCATTTCCATTATACATCAAACTACTCAATCTTTTCCTACAATCAATACTTTTTCATACATACTTTTTCTACAATCAATTTTTCTCAAGGGTGATTTTTATTTCTTCAGCTATATATTTATTTACCCACTACCTACTTTTCTTCTCTTCTTCTTTCATGTTTTTCCTATTGCTTTCCTATTCTTTTTCTATTATTTCTTTCTACTATTCTATTTTCTATTTTATTTTTTCTATGATGACGCAATACCTCGCTTTTCTCACTCTTTTCACAACCTTGATTTTCTTTTCTCTAGCTTGAATAATAATCCATGTTAATTATTTCCTTCATTTTTACATTTTTTTCTTGTTTATATTCTTTCATTTAAATTGTCACAACTCTCCATTCACGTATATCTCTTTGTTAACTATTTCACTTCTTTTTACATGTCTTCTTTAACCTATTCTTTCCTTCTTTATCTAAATTGTCACAACTCTCCATCGACGTATATCTTTTTGTTAACTATATCACTCCTTTTACATGTCTTCTTTAACCTATTCTTTCCTTCTTTATTTACATTGTCAGAGCTCTGCATCCATGTATATCTCTTCGTTAATTATTTCCCTCTGTTTACACCTGTCTTCTTTAACCTATTTTACCTATTCTTTTCTTCTTTGTTTACATTGTCACAACTCTGCCTCCCTGTCCCTGGTTCCTTGTTCTCATTTGTATGTATTTGCGGCGGTAAGCCTTCGAAGCCAAGGTAGCGAGGCGCCGTCACGACCCTCGGCCGCAGCGATCAAGTCTCTTCGTATGGAGACATGGAGACAACTGTGAGAGAGAGAGAGAGAGAGAGAGAGAGAGAGAGAGAGAGAGAGAGAGAGAGAGAGAGAGAGAGAGAGAGAGAGAGAGAGAGAGAGAGAGAGAGAGAGAGAGAGAGAGAGAGAGAGGCAAACTAACAATTGTGTAGATATAGCACAGATAAAAAAAAATACAGTAAATGAATATAACCAATAAAAAAAAGGATGCGAATCATGTCAGAAAAAAGGGAAAATATGCGATTGATCGAAATAGAGAAAATCATTAATAAAGAAAAGTAATGGAGATGTATTTTACCTTTACTCTCAACAGTTTCTTTGATCTTCTTCATTCTTATTTATTTATTTATATATCTATTTATTTTTTTCCTTCTCTCCCTGCTTTTCCTATATGTCTGGTCTTGAAAGATGCTTTGAATCTCTCTCTCTCTCTCTCTCTCTCTCTCTCTCTCTCTCTCTCTCTCTCTCTCTCTCTCTCTCTCTCTCTCTCTCTCTCTCTCTCTCTCTCTCTCTCTCTCTCTCTCTCTCTCTCTCTCTCTCTCTCTCTCTCTCTCTCGCTCGCCTCCTCGCTCCTCTCCTCCTCTCTCTCTCTCTCTCTCTCTCTCTCTCTCTCTCTCTCTCTCCCCCCACATTTCCATTTAACCACGCGCTCATAGTTTTCCACACACGTATGTACATAAATATAAATGGAAATGAGTGTTCCCAAATCAGTTCTCCTCCTCCTCCTCCTCCTCCTCCTCCCTCCTCCTCCTCCTCCTCCTCCTCCTCCTCCTCCTCCTCTTCCTTTTACCCTTATGTGTTCCCAAGGATAAATGATGATTTTTCTGTTTGCAAAATTGCGGAAGGTGACGTGAAATAAGAGAAAAAAACGGGTTGTGTGTGACGTCATAAAAACTCACATAGATTGAGAATTAATAGATATACAAAATGAGGACAGAATAATGAAACTAGAGATAGACGAAAAAGTAGAAGAAAATATATGTGCTGCAAGGAAGTATTTGTAAATGAGAAGTTAGCAAAAGAATATTCAAGTAGTAGATACAAGTAAAAATGATAACAACTATAACTAGTAGTCATTACAAGAAGTTACAAGTAAAATAAAAATCATTGAACCCTGAAAGAAGCGTCGAGAAAGAACGAGAGAAAAATTATATTGAATAGAAATAGTTTTGTCGTGAATGATGTTCGCGGAAAGGAGAAAAGTTGCCGTTGAAGGAAGCTTTTTAGTGAAGGAAGTAGCAGTCGCCGTAATGGATCGTTTGATTAGTTTCCTTCGTTAATTTTGCTTTTCTCTGCTCTTTATTTCTTTATTTCTCTACCTTCATTTCGTATTTTCCCATTTGCTTCCTCTTCTATATGCAAACTTTTTCCTTCTTGTTCTACACTTTCCTCTTTATGTTGCACTGTTCACTCCATCGGCTTTTTCTTCTTCTTTTTTCTATCATATTTGCTAATCATTGCAAATATTTCAACTTCAATTTGATTCTCACCTATAATGTCTCCTATTTATTTTTCTATTCCTCTAAGTCGTCTATTCTTTCCTTATTTTTCCTCTACCTCTTCTCCCTTCTTCCCTCCCTTCTCATTACTTCCTCGAAAGCCATTTTGTTATATATCATCATTCCCTTTCCTTTATGTCTCCCTGAAACTCCAGCAGTATATTACTCATCTATCTCCCTCCACACTGTCTACATCCCCTTTCTTGTCCTTTCTACCTA
>JACEEZ010015724.1:230000-232500 GCA_016584305.1 Chionoecetes opilio
AATTAGTAACGGCATTGACTTCCTTCGTGACCCGACCCACAAAAATGTCACACACAAAAGATAAACATGAAATATAAAAAAAAAACGGAAATATCTAGTGAGAAGATCTAAGAATACACACTAAATCTATCTAAAATATCAAAAAAATATCTAAAATTACACCATAAAACATGAAATATAGAAAATATAGAAAATAAACGGAAATATCTGGTACAGGTTTTTTTTTTATCAAGATGTTATTTTTTGGGTTTTAAGGTCTAGCCCGTCTTCCTTGTCCTCCTTATCGACCTCCACACGACCTCGCCTTCTTCAGGAAACAACCCCCCTTGCCCCCACCCCACTAAACCCCCCTCCACAACCTCTAAACCCAAAACTTTACCTCCCCCGCTTCACCTCACGCGAAATACCGACCCACATACCTGTATATTTCACATTTTTTTGTCGCAGTGTGGGGAGGACTAAAAAAAAAATAGAAATAAACTCGTATACTAAAATCCAGCACATTTTTTTCAGTTTTTGTGCTATAGAGTCAAGGAAAAATGCCGCCAGTTAGCTCCCTTACCCGGTTTTATTTCAGGGAATCGAGGTGTCTTATTTTTTTCGAGAGTAGCAGAAAAAAAAATACTGTTCTACTTAACAGGATTTCTTTATTTTATGGCGAGTTTTGTTGCGAAAAAAAAAAAAAAAATCCGTATTTCAAATGTATCCTTTTTTTGCTTTCTTGCCCTTTAACATTATTACCATTTTCATTCTTTGAGTTAATATTAAAACTCTGTCTAACAAATAACGAGCTAGATGGTACTTGTTGCTGTTGTAGGATTGTGGCGCTCGCTGCCAGAAACAGATGGTGGCCGAGAACTGCTTGTCTGCTGTGTTGAACAAAAAAAAATGCCTTCGAGCTTCATGGCTATGAACTGCCAGGGTCATTAAGCCAGACATCAAGCATTTCTGCACCTAAATCCTTACCCCAGAATACGGGTGCTGTTGAGTCTTCCGGGACAGAGATATGAGAGCGAGAGCTGTCTGTCTGCCTGTGAAAAATGTGTTGAGTTTTTCCGGGCATGAGAACAAAGATACAGCAATGAATCAAACTAAGCTGAGTGTTGATCGTTTTTCTCTTACCCACTTTATTTTTGTGCGGATAAGAACTCTTGTAAAGTATAAGCTATTGAGAATTTGCAGTGTACCTATGATGAAATACAAAGAACGTTGCCTACTTGACTTTGTTAGTTGTATTAGTATTAGCATTAGTATTAGTTTTAGTATTTTTGTTGGCTTTCACAAACAATGTCTTTTGTGATACAGCTGAGGTTAATAGACATTGCAGATGAAAATACCCTTGTTTTTCTAATAGCAGATATAAAGGAAATTATATATAAGAAATAAGGAAGGAAGGTTATATAAAAGGAAGGAGGTTAAATATTGCTCAGAAAGGGGTCATGAGCAGGAAAATGTTGAGAACCCATGTTGTAAAGGAAAGTACTGAGCATGAAGCGGGTGAAGAAAATGGATGCGGGAATAATGAAACACTAGGCCAAGAAAACGAGAACACAAAACAGGGCAAAAGGAATATCGAATACTAAAAATAAAATAATAAGTTGCATATGTGATAAACTTAATAAACACAATAAACATGTATATAAAAAAGGATAAAAAGTTGAGGACTTGATAGAAAATGAACGAATGCAAGAAAACAACGCTAGTCAACGAAAGGTCAAACTAGAGGTCAACTAAACTAGAGGTCAACACAATTTTTCTTCTTTGTTCCGTCCTCCCAATGTCCTCCACTAATAAACAGTTACTCCTCCAGTCCCTCACCATACCCTCCCTTCCTTTCTCCCCCCTTCTTTCCTTCCTCCCTTCCTTTCTCCCCCCCCATTCCTCCCTTCCTCCCTTCCTTTCCCCTACCCCCTTCCTCCCTTTTTCTCTCCTCCTTTTCTCCCTACCTCCCTTCCTTTCTCTCCCTTTCTCCCTTCCTCCCTTCCTTTCTCTCCCTTTCTCCCTTCCTTTATCTCCCCTCCTCCCTTCCTTTCTTTCCCGCTTTCCTCCCTTCTTTTCTCTCCTATGTCTCCCTCTCTGTGTCCCTTCTTTTCCCTCCCCCCTTCCTCCCTCTTTGTGTCCCTTCTTTTCTCCCCCCTTCCTCCCTCTCTGTGTCCCTTCTTTTTCCTCCCCCCTTCCTCCCTCTCTGTGTCCCTTCTTTTCCCTCCCCCCTTCCTACCCTCCTCCCTTCCTTTCTCTCCCTCTTTCCCCCTTTCTTTTTCTCCCATGTCTCCCTCTCTGTGTCCATTACGAGTGACCATATATGATTTTGATAACGCTGGACGCCATTCACTACAGCCTTCTTAGTATTCACAAGTGTACCCTGGCCATAAAGACGCATCCCTGTAGTCTCCTGGATATCAATAAAAAAATCCCCCTTATACCCTTGCTACACAGGGCTCACTCTATCACCCTTCGTGGACATTACAGGGCTTACGACCCTTGCAATTCCTGGGCAAGA
>JACEEZ010015724.1:242500-252500 GCA_016584305.1 Chionoecetes opilio
GCCCTTGTCCGTGTGTGATGACGCGCTTGTTTGTGTTGTATGTTTGTTTGTACACGTCCTTGTTTGTCCTTTACTGTGGTGGCCTTGAGGAGAGTCTAAAGGAATCGCGCACCATCCGATTCGCTTATTTAACCTGACTACAAAACCTAAACCTAACCAAACCTAAACATTACCTAAATCTAACCTAACCAAACCTTAACTTAACCTGACCTAGCTATTAATATACAAAAAGAAGTGCTATATTTCTATTTCCGCAAGTGAATACTACTGCTCATTATACCAAGCCGAAAATAATAGAGAAAAAGTCAACTGTAAGGCCTGTGGAGCCCGCCAACTCTTGCGGAATATTGACCAAGAAAACTAAGACAAGAGGCGAGAGTATAGAAAAAATAGTTGTTTAAGGAAAGGAATATAAAATTACTTGGAATAATAAGAAGACTAAGAAAGAAAACTAAGACACATGAGGCTAGAGTATAAAAAAAATGTGTTGTTTAAGAAGAGGAATATAAAATTACTTGGAAATGTTTTATCAACGGTGCGAATTATGTTTAAAAACTTAAGATGGAAAAGTGTGGCGACCTTGAGGATATTGGAAAAGAATAATAAAACGAGAACACAAAGAGGCCAGAGTGATAAAAAAAATGTGTTGTTTAAGGAGAGGAATATAAAATTACTTGGAAATATTTTATCAGAGGTGGGAAATGTGTTTAGAAATTTAAGATGAAAAAGTAGAGTGCATGCAGCGACGTTGATACATTTCGGTGAAGACAAAAAAACTATTAGAAAAAAAGGCCGCTATTGTTTATATTGATTGTCCGTCGTTGTATTAATCTGGACTTGTAATATAAAGCAGAAAATATAAGTTTTAGACACAGATTCGGAGGCTGGCCATGATTGCACTACTGATCAAGAGAGAGAGAGAGAGAGAGAGAGAGAGAGAGAGAGAGAGAGAGAGAGAGAGAGAGAGAGAGAGAGAGAGAGAGAGAGAGAGAGAGTGCTTTTAAGAGGCACATTTCACTCACTCATATTTCCCTTTGCAGACAGTCAATCAATCACTCCTGCCTTAATTTTTTCCTCTCCAATCCACACTTTCCACTCAGACACTCATGATCAACTCCACATTTTCATCATCCTTTTTAAATTTCCTAGTTTACAAAAAATCTACAATCCCTCTTATTTACTCGATCTTTACTTTTTTACCCTCTTTCTTTTTTACTTACGTTTTACTTACTCCCTTTCCGCCTCTTAGCCTTCTTCATTTTTTACTTACGTTTACTTCACTTATCATTTATTCCTTTTTTTTCCTTCCCTTTCCTTTCCTTTCCTGCCTACATATCCTCTCTTCATTTTATTATTATTTTTTTCTTACATTTTACTCTTACTTTTTTTATTCCCTTTCATTTTCCTTTCCTTTCCTTTCCCTTCCTTTCCTTTCCTTTCCTTTCCCTTCCTTTCCTTTCCTTTCCTTCTTCCTTCCTTCCTTCTTTCCTTTACTTTCCATTCTTCCTTTCCTTTCCTTCCTTTTCCTTTCCTTTCCTTTCTTTCCTTATCTTTCCTTTCCATTTCCTTTCCTTCTTTCCATCTTCCTTTCTTTCCTTTCCTTTCCTTTCCTTGTCTTTCCTTTCCTTCCGTTCCTTTCCTTTCCTTTCTTTCCTTTACCTTTCCTTTCCCTTCCTTCCTTTCCTTTCCTTTCCTTTCCTTTACTTCCCTGCCTTTCCTTTCCCTTCCTTGTCCTGTATTTCTTTCCCTTCCTTTCCTTTCCTTTCCCTTCCTTTCCTTTCCTTGTCCTTTCCTTTCATTCCCTTCCTTTCCTTTCCTTTCCTTCTCTTTCCTTTCCTTTCCCTTTCCCTTTTTCCTTTCCCTTCCTTTCCTTTCTCTTTCCCTTCCTTTTTCCTTTCCTTTTCCTTCCTTCCTTTCCTTTCTCCTTTCCTTTCCTTTCTTTCCTTTTCTTTCCCTTCCTTTCCTCTTCCTTTCCTTTCCTTCCCTTTCCCTCCTTTTCCTTCCTTCTTTCCTTTCCCTTCCTTTCCTTTCCTTTTCTTTCCCTTTCCTTTCCTTTCCTTTCCTTTTCCTTTCCTTTTCTTTCCCTTCCCTTCCTCTTTATCTTTCTCTTTCCTTTCCTTTTTCCCTTTTCCTTTCCTTTCCTTTCCCTTCCTTACTTTTCCTTTCCCTTTCCTTTCCTTTCCTTTCCTTTCCTTTCCTTTTCTTTCCCTTCCTTTCCTTTCCTTTCCTTTCTTTTTCCTTTCCTTTCCTTTCCTTTCCTTTTCCTTTTCCTTTCCTTTCCTTTCCTTTCCTTTCCTTTCCTTTCCTTTCCTTTCCTTTCCCTTCCTTTCCTTTCCTTTCCTTTTCTTTCCCTTCCTTTCCTTTCCCTTCCTTTCCTTTCCTTTCCTTTCCCTTCCCTTCCTTTCCTTTCCTTTCCTTTCCTTTCCCCTTCCTTTCCTTTCCTTTCCTTTCCTTTCTCCATCCTCAAATACGCAAATCTGACACCGACCACCAGTACCCTCTCTTCCATTTTCCTTTTTTTTCCTCCCTTTCTTTTTTTTCATATATAAAAGCGTATGAAGGACGCCCTCGCCCTTTAGAAGCGCCTCGGAAAATTACCATATTGGCGTCATCGTTGCCGAAATTAGTTCCATAATATGTCCACAGATGGCGCCACCCTGTCGGCCCCTTTGCCCTCCCTCCCCTCTCCCTCGCTCTCCCCTGTTGGAATATTTTTGCAGGGTTGCCTCTCACATTTAATGGGTGGGATTTTCTCTCTACACTTCCGACGGATTGACGATGGAGGGCTTTTGGACATTTTGACGTTTCTCTTTTTGGGATTAATACGAGAGAGAGAGAGAGAGAGAGAGAGAGAGAGAGAGAGAGAGAGAGAGAGAGAGAGAGAGTGTGATCTTATTTTATAATTATAGTAGTCTCTCGTGATTACTTTTTCTTCTTGGGATTAAAAGTACTTATAGTTATATTATTCTTTGTATGAAATTTTCCAGACAATATTTTTTCCCATCATCACCATCCCTGCATTCTTCTTCCTTCCCTCATCAGGCATCTCATCCTACTCTTATCTTTGCGCCCTTTTTACCCTCACAGGTTCATATCTCTCTCTCTCTCTCTCTCTCTCTCTCTCTCTCTCTCTCTCTCTCTCTCTCTCTCTCTCTCTCTCTCTCTCTCTCTCTCTCTCTCTCTCTCTCTCTCTCTCTCTCTCTTGTACCTTTTCTTTAACTTTCTATTTCCACGACTCTAACAACCTCCTCTCTCTATTTTTTTTTTATATAATTCCATATTTCATCCTTTCACAACCTTCTGTTTCTCATCCTAAATTCCATTCCCTCTCCAAAGTCTCTTCTTTCTACTTCCACATAACGCTTCTTCCTCTTATTCATTCACTTTCTTTGATCTACAACCTGACAACCTTTTTCAGCTTCTAAGTTTTTTTTTCTACCTCCTAACAACCTGTCTTCAGCTTCTAAGTCTTTTTTGCTACACCCTGGCTAAGTTTTTTCAGCTTCAAATTCGTCTTTTTTCTACATCCTGACAAACTTTTTTCAGCTTCAAATTCATCTTTTTCTACACTCTGACGAACTTTTTCAGCTTCTAAGTGTACCCTTATCCCCTCACTTATTCTTTTTTTTGGTACACCCTGACAACCATTTTTCAGCTTCTAAGTTCTTTTTCTACACTGACAAACTTTTTTTCAGCTTCTAAGTCATCTATTTTTTCTACACCCTGACAAACTGTTTTCAGTTGCAAATTAGTTTTTTTTCTACACCTGACAAACTGTTTTCAGTTGCAAATTAGTTTTTTTTTCTACACCTGACAAACTGTTTTCAGTTGCAAATTAGTTTTTTTTTCTACACCTGACAAACTGTTTTCAGCTTCAAATTAGTCTTTTTTTCTACACCTGACAAACTGTTTTCAGTTGCAAATTAGTTTTTTTTTCTACACCTGACAAACTGTTTTCAGCTTCAAATTAGTCTTTTTTTCTACACCTGACAAACTGTTTTCAGCTTCAAATTAGTCTTTTTTTCTACACCTGACAAACTGTTTTCAGCTTCAAATTAGTCTTTTTTTCTACACCTGACAAACTGTTTTCAGCTTCAAATTAGTCTTTTTTTTTCTACACCTGACAAACTGTTTTCAGCTTCAAATTAGTCTTTTTTTCTACACCTGACAAACTGTTTTCAGCTTCAAATTAGTCTTTTTTTCTACACTCTGAATAACTATTTTCAGCTTCTAAGTGTTTCCTTGTCCCTTTACTTGGTCTTTTTTTTCTACATCCTGATAACCTTTCTTCAGCTTCTAAGTCTTTTTTCTACATGAATAACTTTTTTCAGCTTCTAAGTGTTTCCTTGCCCCCTCACTTCGTCATTTTTTTCAACACCCTGACAGCATTTCAGCTTCTAAGTCTTTTTTTCGACAGCCTGGCTAAGTTTTTTCAGCTTCAAATTCGTCTTTTTTTCTACACCCTGACACCTTTTTTCACCTGCTAAGTCATCTTTTTTTACACTCTGACCCCCTTTTTCAGCTTCAAATGCATCTTCTTTTCTACATCCTGACAACCTTTCTCTGACAAACTGTTTTCAGCTTCAAATTCGTCTATTTTCTACACCCTATCTAACTTTTCCAGCTTCTATGTCATCATTTTTCTACACCCTGACTAACTTTTTTCACCTTATGAGTCCTTTTTGTACACTGACAACTTTTCTCAGCTTCAAATGCATCTGTTTCTTCTACACTCTGACAACTTTTTTTTCATCTTCAAATTCGTCTTTTTCTTCTACACCCTGACAACCATTTTCCAGGTTCTAAGTGCTTCCTTGTCCTCTCTCCTCCGGCAGACTGAACAAGGAGGTGCAAGGGGGCGCCTGGTGTCCTCGCACGATGGTGGGCGCGTCCGGCACCAAACAGTTCCTGGAGATCGACCTTAAGGATACCCATGTGATCTCGGCGACGGAGAGTCAGGGGCGCTTCGGTAATGGCCTGGGCAAGGAGTACGCGGAGAGCTACACCCTCGAGTACTGGCGGCCCGGCACTAAAGACTGGTACACCTACAAGCGATGGAATGGCGACAAGGTGAGTAGTACAAGGCAATTAGCTTTTCATGTATGATTTTTTTTTTGGGGGGGGGTACATCTCTCTCAAGGGACTGGCCAAGGACAAAAAACAACTAAGAAGAAAGAAAAAAGAAAGTTAGCATGAGTTTTTTTGTTTTTGTTTACATCTCAAAGGACTGGCCAAGGACAAAAAATGGAAAAAAAAAAGTTAGTATGAGTTTTTAAATTTTTGTTTACATTTCAAAGGACTGGCCAAGGATAAAAAAAAAATTAGCGTGAGACTTTTTTGTTTATGTTTACATCCCAAAGGACTGGTCAAGGACAAAAAATGGAAGAAAGAAAAACGAAAGTTAGTATGAGTATTTAAATTTTTGTTTACATCTCAAAGGACTGGCCAAGGACAAGAAAAACGAACAAAGAAAAAAAAAGTTAGCATGATTTTTTTGTTTTTGTTTACATTTCAAAGGACTGGCCAAGGACAAAAAACAAGAAGAAAAAAGAAAAAGGAAAGTTAGCATGAGTTCTTTGTTTTTGTTTACATTTCAAAGGACTGGCCAAGGACAAAAAAACACAAAGAAGAGAGAAGAAAAAAGAAAATTAACATCAGGTACAGGTGAAAACAGAACGATAGACCTGGGAATTTACTGGAAGTGGGACATGTTGAATGGATGGGGTATCGTTTTTTTTTCTCCTTGTATTTATGTTTTGATAGGCACTTTGGTAAACATAGCTTTAGATTTACATTAGTGAGCTTCTAACCAGCCCGTTAACATGTTCATAAAAATAAGAGAACTGTTCAAGGGTATCGTTTTGAGGTCGAATCCTACTGTTTGTCTGTAAAGGAAGAGTTTGAACCGCTCCTCCATCAAGCATTATCAAGTTGAGTGACCTAACACACACCACACACACACACCACACACACACACACCACACAACACACACACACACCCCACCCACCCACCCACCCACCCACCCGCCCACCCACCCACCCACCCACCCACCCACCTACCCACCCACCCACCCACACACACACACACACACACACACACATGACCTGGTAAGGGGGGATATAATCAGGTTGACTAAGGAATTCAGAGTAATTGAATGTTTGCTGCAATAGCACACTTTTTACTACAAACCACACACTATACTACATCCTCAACCACTTGTTAGAAGAAGAGAAAAATCGAAATAAGTGGATATATATGACAGAGAGAGAGAGAGAGAGAGAGAGAGAGAGAGAGAGAGAGAGAGAGAGAGAGAGAGAGAGAGAGAGAGAGAGAGAGAGAGAGAGAGAGAGGACTGGATGAAATACAAGAGTAAGAAGTAAAGAAAAGGGGTCGAAAAATAGGTTTGATGTTTTTTTGCACAAGAGAAGAAACGAAGGATGAAGGAGGAAATGTGGACTGACTAAAAGGAAATAGGGTGGTCAATGTTTTCCTTTGTCCGGTGTGAGATTGAATTAGGAAATATAGAAGGGATAGGAGATAGAATAGGGAAAGATAGAAGGGATAGGAGATATAATTAGGAAAGATAGAAGGGAAAGGAGATGGAATTGGGAAAGATAGAAGGGATAGGAGATGGAATGGGGAAAGATAAAAGATAGGAGATAGAATAGGGAAATATAGAAGGGATAGGAGATAAAATTAGGAAATATAGAAGGGATAGGAGAAGGAATAGAGAAAGATAGAAGGGATAGGAGATAGAATAGGGAAAGATAGAAGGAATAGGAGATGGAGTAGGGAAATATAGAAGGGATAGGAGATGGAATAGGGAAATATAGAAGGGATAGGAGATGGAGTAGGGAAATATAGAAGGGATAGGAGATAGAATAGGGAAAGATAGAAGGGATAGGAGAAGGAATAGAGAAAGATAGAAGGGATAGGAGATGGAGTAGGGAAATATAGAAGGGATAGGAGATAAAATAGGGAAGCAGATAGATAGAAAGGATTAGAAAATTATAGAGAAGTCTTTTATGAGAATTGAAATCTTATTGGATACTTAAAACACCTAACAAAAATAATGTATAAAGAGGACAGAGTTCGAATTAGTAAAAAAAATGGTAAAGATCAATAATGAAAAATATTACCGATTTGAATATAATGACATTCCAAAAGCACAACAAAAAATCAAACGAAAAAAAAATAATAAAACGAGAACGCACCATCACTTCGAAAGGAAAAAAACCCGTATCCTTAAAAATTACTCTGAATATCTAATATACTATAAGAGTAGCCGTGTGTCTGTGTGTGTGTCTGTCTGTTTTGGGTAGACGAAACTAAATTCAATTTTGATGAGAGTAGGCTCAAAAAATCGCAAATAACTCGTAGGTGGTAAGCGGCTTGGTCCCATGTCGATTGAATCATTTTGAAGGGGGATTTTGGGCTAAAAACACTTTTCAGAGATTAGATTACAGGAATGAACTCTGCGGTAACGTCTTGCCGTATTTCACTAATTCCGTAGACTCATGGACTTACCGTTTGTGTGCGTGTGTGAGTGTGTGTGTTGGAATCATACGGAACGTGGTCTACCCCGAGGCACTTTGACCAGTGACCAACGATAGCAACAAAACGATTGGAGTTTGCAATCACATGTTGTCTAATATATACTACTACTACAAACATCAATACATGGGTCCGAAGGGTCCACAAGCACTTGTACAACCTAATTCATTAACATTTCCACACCACATAACATAATCGTAGCAAGGAAACCCCCCCCACTATAACCAGGTATCTCACATTACAGTTAAGTGGAAAAGAAAATAACACACCCCTTTAAAAACTGCTTCAAAACACCACCTGAGGAACCTGCCCGGAAATTCCCCTTCTCCCTCCTACCTTAATGAAGTTAATTTTAATCAGACACGAAATTAAGGTCCCGCTAATGAATGTGTGTGAGTCAGGGAAACGGAATAACTTTTGTGCTGCTGTGCGCTGGAAGTAAACTTTCTCTTAAGGGTCATTGCACATAATATAGAGAAGGGGGAAGAGAGAGAGAGAGAGAGAGAGAGAGAGAGAGACGAGGAGAGAGAGAGAGAGAGAGAGAGAGAGAGAGAGAGAGAGAGAGAGAGGAGAGAGAGAGAGAGAGAGAGAGAGAGAGAGAGAGAGAGAGAAGAGAGAGAGAGAGAGAGCGGATATACTGCAATCACGCTGTGGTTTAGTATTATGTTCTGTCTACTTGTCTGTTTGTCTGTTTCTTGAAGGTGAGGTTCAGTGGTGGTGAGGTCAGGTGTTGGAGGTAGAAGATGAGGAGAGTTTAAAGAAGAGAAACGAAGAAGAAAAGTTTAGGAGTGAAAAATAATAAGAATGAAAATATGAAAAAAAGGTGTCGCATTTTATAGGAGTACAAGAGAGAGAGAGAGAGAGAGAGAGAGAGAGAAGAGAGGAGAGAAGAGAGAGAGAGAAGAGAGAGAGAGAGAGAGAGAAAAAAAAAATTGATGAACGAATTAAATGATAAAACTAAAATGATAGCAAAATAATTATGAAAAAGTGAAATAATATAAGATAAGGAAAGACATAAAGAGAGACGCATAGAAGGAGGGGTGAGAGAGAGAGAGAGAGAGAGAGAGAGAGAGAGAGAGAGAGAGAGAGAGAGAGAGAGAGAGAGAGGAGAGAGATGAGAGAGAGAGAGAAACGAATAGAATAATAATAAAAAAGTGAAATATAAGATAAAGACAAAGAGAAACGCATAGAGGAAGAGGTTGAGTCATGGTTGGTGGGGGTTTGGCGGGTGGGGATTGGGTGGTGTGGGTGCGGGTGGGTTAGGGGGTGGAGGGGGGGGTGCGGGGGTGCGGGGGGGGGTTAGGGGGTGGAGGGGGGGTTGGAGGGTGTCCGATGATTTAGGGCGCCTGCTGGGTGACAGAGGAACGAGGTCATTACCCATACTGCCCCTCCTCCTCCTTCATTTACATGGCTCCGCGTCATTCATTCCTCTCCTTCACCTTCCTTCAATCCTTTACCTCCTTCCTTCTTCTTCTTCTCTTCCTTCAATCCTTTACCTCCTTCCTTCTTCTTCTTCTTCTCTTCCTTCAATCCTTTACCTCCTTCCTTCTTCTTCTTCTTCTTCTCTTCCTTCAATCCTTTACCTCCTTCCTTCTTCTTCTTCTTCTTCTTCTCCTCCTCTTCCTTCAATCCTTTACCTCCTTCCTTTTTCTTCTTCTTCTCTTCCTTCAATCCTTTACCTCCTTCCTTCTTCTTCTTCTTCTTCGTCTCCTTCCTTCAATCCTTTACCTCCTTCCTTCTTCTTCTCCTCTTCCTTCAATCCTTTGCCTCCTTTCTTCTTCTTCTTCTTCTTCTTCTTCTTATCCTCTTCCTTCAATCCTCTATTCTCTATCTTTATCTATACCTTTTCTCTATTCTTTTCTATATTCTCTCCATTTTTTTCTCTAAAATCCATGAAAACCACAAAATAGCACGAAAAAACCCAGAACATTCCAAAAAAACTCCAAGAAAAAAAGAAAAAAAACTCCATGAAAACCACAAAATAGCACGAAAAATCCAGAAAAAAAAAACTCCAAGAAAATACAAAAAAAGCTCAATGAAAACCACAAAAAACTCCAAGAAAATACAAAAAAAGCTCCATGAAAACCAAAAAAAACCTCCAAGAAAATACAAAAAAAGCTCCATGAAAACCAAAAAAAAACTCCAAGAAAATACAAAAAAAGCTCCATGAAAACCACAAAAAGACTCCAAGAAATTACAAAGAAAGCTCCATGAAAACCACAAAAAAAATCCAAGAAATTACATAAAAAGTTGGCAAAAACCCTGGAGATAATAACAAACATGAGGTTATTATTAGGTGGGTTTTTTTTGCCTTGAATTTGGAATGTTAATGTAAAAAATAGTTAGTGTGTCACGCTTATTTGAATTATTTCTTTGATTCTAGACTCATAAAGCTTAACTCTTGATAAGCGTCTCTGAGCTACTTATTACTTAGTATTTATCTTA
>JACEEZ010015724.1:255000-257500 GCA_016584305.1 Chionoecetes opilio
TACACCCTGAGCCCGCACCTTAAGGGATAGGCTTCTCATATGGCTTCGCTGTGTGTGTGTGTGTGTGTGTGGGTGTATGAGAGAGATTTTTCGGAGGTGCTTTCGAGGGACACTGAAGACTGGCAAGGTAGAGGAGGATGGAAAGGTATAGAAATGTTCCAGGAATTCTCTCCTTTCGCTCTGAATTGGATGACGCTACCAAGAGACAATGCCAAGAGAGAGCAGAGATTGTATATGTGAAAACAGAAACTCTTTGCTGTTTTTCTTTACCCTTCCTCCTTTGCTGCCTCTTTACCACCGTGCCTTGTTCCTCATCCTTGTCTTCTGCGATCACCTCATGTTGTCTTCTGTCTCGCTATTACACACATACGGTTAGGACAAACATAGCAGCCCGACAATAATCTCTACGATAGAGTGGGTGGACTCAATGGAAATAAGATGATCATTGAAGAATGTGTAACTCATCTCGATCCCAACGATAATTAACCCCTTCACGCCCAGATATCTCCTTGCTGCTACATAAAATCGTCTGTTATTAGCCATAAAATTACAAAAAGTAACTTAATATATCAAATTACCTAATAGACAAGGATACTAAACACGTCATATCTATAAAATATTGCTTATATTCATTAAAATCGTCTAATGGTACCCAAATTACAATGGAAATTACGTTTTGGGCCTCGAGGGGTTAAGCATCGACCATCACATCGCGATATAGAAATCTAGTCATGGTGAACAACAAACCCACACGGCAGCCTCACGAAAGATCACAGTCAAGTATTCATTATGTTATTCATCACGCCATCGAGCCTAACGAACAGCCACTGATGATGTCATGTTGTGTTTGCACTTTCTAGGCCCAGAGTTCGATCCCCGAGATGCACAACCAAAGGATAATAACTCATATGTTCCTCCTGCTCGATCCATTTATCACGGTGTCTCCCGATAAGGAAAGCCGCGAACGTCAGGTGTGCGCTGATGGAAAGGCATTAAGTTGTCACCCTTGATGTTGAGGCGAAGATCGAGGAAGAGAAGGGTGGGGAGGCAGGATGAATAGATGGAACCAGGAGGGTATATACACGGGTGCAGATCAATTGGTAGTGAGGCGATTGGTACTAAAGTCAAGTGATCCCCAAGTACCAATAGACATGTAACCTATATACACACATACATTGCTGTAATCGTATAATTGGATTCAGGACCAGTGCCAATTATGAATAGAAAAATATCAATCAAGAAGTATTACATCAAAACACAGTGTTATGAAAACTGGACGGAGGCTGCGAGAAATACAGCTTTGATAGACTAAATGCGGGAATATCACCGAGGCAGCATTACTTTATCGTACTTAAATGCGGGAATATCACCGAGGCAGCATTACTTTATCGTACTTAAATGCGGGAATATCACCGAGGCAGCATTACTTTATCGTACTTAAATGCGGGAATATCACCAAGGCAGCATTACTTTATCGTACTTAAATGCGGAAATATCACCGAGGCAGCATTACTTTATCGTACTGTTATATATATTTTAATTTTTTTAGTACGTGAGTCACTCAGAATTCCTTCAAAGGCACATTCTAACAACTCTATTGTCTCATGTTTATTCATACTTTATATTCCACTGAGGAACTATTGTCCTGGAATCCTGATCTCGAAAAACTAAAGTGTTACAAATGCCTATAACATCGATCTTAGGCGATAAGGCGTTACAGTTTATTTTCGATGCATTGCGTTCGATTAGTATTATTATAGCTGTTTGTACCACTTTCTTTTTTCGAGATAAGGATTCGAGGGCAATAGTTCCTCAGTGGAGTATAAAGAATGAACACACGATAAAGCAAAACCGAAAAAAAACATTAAAACACTCATCGAACGCATAGCATTGAAAAGAAAATATAAGATTATTGGATATCAAAAGCCATTCTTCCGATACAAAAGGTCAGGCGTGATGAGAAAGTTACAAATCAGCTGAGCATAGATGATGAGGCGACCTTCAAAGTTCCGGCGTTAATTTCTGCGAGACACGTTATGGTGTATTGGTGTTCCTGAAAAGACAAAGTTCCTGATAGCAAGACTTTTGTGGGATTGCGAGGCCAACAAACTGAAATCCCGAGGAAAAGTTGAGCACGAAGACGAGTTTGTCAGCCTGGCCTGATAGTGTGTGTGTGTGTGTGTGTGTGTGTGTGTGTGTGTGTGTGTGTGTGTGTGTGTGTGTGTGTGTGTGTGTGTGTGTGTGTGTGTGTGTGTGTGTGTGTGTGTGTGTGTGTGTGTGTGTGTGTGTGTGTGTCCCTCGATGCCTGCCTCTATAGCTGTAAGATCGCGTTTCTAGCATCACAATTATCGCTTTGCTTTATTACCGTTTGCATATTATGATAACAAGATAAATGTAAATAGTAGGAAATGTACTAGATAGAAAAAATCAAATAGGTGAATATCCTTCAAATGACCTGCAAATGCATTAAAAAAGTATGTATGTACAAGGCTGTAGCAAT
>JACEEZ010015724.1:265000-267500 GCA_016584305.1 Chionoecetes opilio
TACTACTGCTGCTGCATCAGTCATAACAACGATAGCATTACCACAACAACAGATACAGCGGTCTACTGAATCCCATGAACCTCACAGCTTTGACTTAGGGGCTTCAGTCAGTCAGTCAGTCAGTCAGTCATCGTAGTGGAAGCCTTTAATGTTCAGTCAGTTTTTAATCATGAATCACTCAACTTCCGTCTCTTATCGGCTATTTTTACTCCACTGCAAAAATAACAAGGTGGAATAATATTAGTGGACAAAGGAGCAGTGATGACGGAGTGGAGTTTGGCGAAGTGGACTGGTGGAGAGAGCCATTGTTCTTACCCTCCACATCTGCTGGCTACCTCTCACCTCCACCTCCCTGCAGGCTTGTAATTGCAGCAACTTTGAGTGTTCATTTTCGTTCTGGCTTCTGGTTTTACGTGGTTCCTCGTCCGTGTCTGTGAACAAGCCTCAAATATGCCTTATATGCGGTACTAGAGGCAACACTCCCTGCTAATACTGCTAATACTCCCTGCTAATACTCCCTATACTCCCTGCTAATATCTAATACCCTATACTCCTGCTAATACTCCCTATACTCCCTCTATACTCCCTATTACTCGCTGGTATACTGCTAAGACTCCTTATACTCCCTGCTAATACGCTATTTCCCTATTCCTGGTTAAAACTCTAATCTCCCTATACTCCTGCTAATATGCTAAATTCCATATACTCCCTGCTAATACTGCTAATACTCCTATACTCCTGGTAATACTGCTAATATCCATATCCTGGTAATACTGTAAATACTCCATATACTGCCGGTAATACTGCTAATACCCCTTACTCCTGGTAATAGCTAATACTCCTATATCCTGGTAATACTGCTAATACTCCCTTATACTCCCTGGTAATACCATACTCCCTATACCCCGCTATACTCTAATACCTCCCTATACTCCCTGGTAATACTGCTCATACCCCTATACTCCCTGGTAATACTGCTAATACTCCCTATACTCCTGTAATACTGCTAATACTCCTTATACTCCCGCTAATACTCCCTATACTCCCTGCTAAAACTCCCTATACTCCCTGCTAATACTCCCTATACTCCCTGGTAATACTGCTAATACTCCTTATACTCCCTGCTAATACTCCCTATACTCCCTGCTAATACTCCCTATACTCCCTGCTAATACTCCCTATACTCCCTGGTAATACTGCTAATACTCCTTATACTCCCTGCTAATACTCCCTATACTCCCTGCTAATACTCCTATACCCCTGGTAATACTGCTAATACTCCTTATACTCCCTGCTAATACTCCCTATACTCCCTGCTAATACTGCTAATACTCCCTATACTCCTGGTAATACTGCTAATACTCCCTATACTCCCTGGTAATACTGCTAATACTCCCTATACTCCCTGGTAATACTGCTAATACTCCCTATACTCCCTGGTAATACTGCTAATACTCCCTATACTCCCTGCTAATACTGCTAATATTCCCTATACTCCCTGGTAATACTGCTAATACTCCCTATACTCCCTGCTAATACTGCTAATATTCCCTATACTCCCTGGTAATACTGCTAATACTCCCTATACTCCCTGGTAATACTGCTAATACTCCCTATACTCCCTGCTAATACTGCTAATACTCCCTATACTCCCTGGTAATACTGCTAATACTCCCTATACTCCCTGGTAATACTGCTAATACTCCCTATACTCCCTGCTAATACTGCTAATACTCCCTATACTCCCTGGTAATACTGCTAATACTCCCTATACTCCCTGGTAATACTGCTAATACTCCCTATACTCCCTGCTAATACTGCTAATATTCCCTATACTCCCTGGTAATACTGCTAATATTCCCTATACTCCCTGCTAATACTCCCTATACTCCCTGCTAATACTGCTAATACTCCCTATACTCCCTGCTAATACTGCTAATACTCCCTATACTCCCTGGTAATACTGCTAATACTCCCTATACTCCTGGTAATATGCTAATATTCCCTATACTCCTGGTAATACTGCTAATATTCCCTATACTCCCTGCTAATACTCCCTATACTCCCTGCTAATACTGCTAATACTCCCTATACTCCCTGCTAATACTGCTAATACTCCCTATACTCCCTGCTAATACTGCTAATACTCCCTGCTAATAATACACTCTGCTGCTAATACACACATCATCTTTGTTTTGACTAGAAGCGAATTGACTAACATGACTTTTACCATCACTCCTGCTTTATGTTATCATCTTCCACTATAGCTATGAAGAAACGAAGTCAATTAATATATAGAGAAAGTATGAAATATTAGTGATATATAGAAAATTGTTAAGAAGAAGAAAACAGGAGAAGGCTGCGTAAGGAAATATGTACGAAGAAATAAACTCAAAACACTTCCGACTACACATTAGGTCCTCCCACTGTGAACCTCCTCCCGCCCTTTCCACCTCCTCCTCCTCCTCCTCCTCCTCCTCCCCTCCCTCTCCTCCTCCTC